>JAXCGZ010024126.1:0-14776 GCA_037179515.1 Halocaridina rubra | reverse complement strand
ACAAGCAAACGTGATACCTATCTTCAAAAAGGGAAGGAGGGATACGGCTCTGAACCATAACCCAGTTTCCTTGACCAGCATAGTTTGCAAAGTTATGGAGAAACTACTATGGAAACATATCTCTCTTCACTTGGAATCCTTCAACTTTTATGTCCGTGAGGCAACATGGCTTCAGAGAAGGTAGATCAACAGTAACAAACTTATTAGAATTTTATGATGAGGTAAGCCGAATCTTACAGGAAAGAGAGGGCTGAGCAGATTGCATATTCCTAGACTTCCAGAAAGCGTTTGACACTGTCCCACATGGGAGACTTATTAGGAAGCTGCAAGCAATGGCTAGAATAGGTGGAAATGTTTTGGAATGGATAAAAACTTACTTAGAAGGAAGGGAACAGAGGGTTAGAGTAAGACACCCAGTGTCCGAATGGAGAAGAGTTAGTAGTGGAGTTCCACAGGGTTCAGTTTTAGGGCCACTTTTGTTCCTTGTATATGTAAATGACCTACCAGAGTCTGTAAATTCATTCATGAATTTGTTTGCAGATGATGCAAAAATTGTGAAGAAAGTAGGAAAACGAGAACAATGGTAGAGAACTTCAGGAGGATCTAAATAGTCTGCATGAGTGGTCAGAAAAGTGGCTAATGAAATTCAATACTTCAAAATGTAAGGTAATGAGAATGGGTACAAGTGCAAGAAGGCCCAAGCTTGACTACTCGGTGGCTGGAGTACAACTTCAAGAGACAGAAAATGAGAGAGATCTAGGAGTAAAGATACTGGCAGATTTGTCTCCAGAAATACATATAAATGGCATAGTAAGGGCAGCATATGCATTCTTATCAAATGTAAGGGTAGCCTTCAGACACATGGACAAGGAAATGTTCAGAAATATTTATGTAACCTATGTGAGGCCAAAACTCGAATATGCAGCCCCCTTTTGGAATCTGCACTTGAAAAAGCACATAGCTAAGCTTGAAAAAGTTCAAAGACATGCCACGAAACTGGTGCCAGAAATACGCAATCTCAGTTATGATGAGAGGCTGAGGGAATTAGACTTACCATCACTCGAAGCTAGAAGATTGAGGGGGGATATGGTAACAGTCTTTAAATTCCTTCATGGTTATGATAGAGTGGATAGGGATTGATATTTTGATATGGCTTGCTCTAGAACTAGAGGTCATAGTTTGAAGCTTCGCAAGAAAACTTCTTTGCAGGATGTAAGGAAATACTTTTTCAGTGTAAGGGTAGTTGATAATTGGAATTGGCTAAGCGAGGAGGTAGTTAATGCTATCTCAATCCATAGTTTTAAGGACAGGTATGATAAGTATCACTAAGTATAAAATGGAAGCGATCAGGAGACGGGAAGATACGAGCTTTGGGCTCTTTCCCGTAAGCACAATTAGGTAATCACTACAGCCAAACACTGCGTTACTGGAACTGTGAAACACACAGTTCCACACAAAATTTTTTTTAATTTATTTCATGAACTAGATTTATCTTTGCCTTAGGCCCTAATCCTGTCATATTTCAAGGATTTCATAACTGCGACTATTCTCTCAGCCTGTCTTTTTTTTTTTTTTATAATTTACCGTTCTCTTATTTCTGCCTTGCTCTTAAGCTACTACTTTTTAAAAAAATGTTTTCCTGCTGCCCAGGGCCTATGAGGATAATTTTCTTTGCCCGTCCCGGTGTCACACTCATGAAGAAAAATGGATGCATGCGTATGTATGTCCAAGATGCTGGAAACAAGCAAATGTGATACCTATCTTCAAAAAGGGAAGGAGGGATACGGCTCTGAACTATAGACCAGTTTCCTTGACCAGCATAGTTTTCAAAGTTATGGAGAAACTACTAAGGAAACATATCTCTCTTCACTTGGAATCCTTCAACTTTTTGTCAGTGAGGCAACATGGCTTCAGAGAAGGTAGATCAACAGTAACAAACTTATTAGAATTTTATGATGAGGTAAGCCAAATCTTACAGGAAAGAGAGGGCTGGGCAGATTGCATATTCCTAGACTTCCAGAAAGCGTTTGACACTGTTCCACATGGGAGACTTATTAGGAAGCTGCAATCAATGGCTAGAATAGGTGGAAATGTTTTGGAATGGATAAAAACTTACTTAGAAGGAAGGGAACAGAGGGTTAGAGTAAGACACTCAGTGTCTGAATGGAGAAGAGTTAGTAGTGGAGTTCCACAGGGTTCAGTTTTAGGGCCACTTTTGTTCCTTGTATATGTAAATGACCTACCAGAGTGTGTAAATTCATTCATGAATATGTTTGCAGATGATGCAAAGATTGTGAAGAAAGTAGAAAACGAGAACAATGGTAGAGAACTTCAGGAGGATCTAAATAGTCTGCATGAGTGGTCAGAAAAGTGGCTAATGAAATTCAATACTTCAAAATGTAAGGTAATGAGAATGGGTACAAGTGCAAGAAGGCCCAAGCTTGACTACTCGGTGGCTGGAGTACAACTTCAAGAGACAGAAAATGAGAGAGATCTAGGAGTAAAGATACTGGCAGATTTGTCTCCAGAAATACATATAAATGGCATAGTAAGGGCAGCATATGCATTCTTATCAAATGTAAGGGTAGCCTTCAGACACATGGACAAGGAAATGTTCAGAAATATTTATGTAACCTATGTGAGGCCAAAACTCGAATATGCAGCCCCCTTTTGGAATCCGCACTTGAAAAAGCACATAGCTAAGCTTGAAAAAGTTCAAAGACATGCCACGAAACTGGTGCCAGAAATACGCAATCTCAGTTATGATGAGAGGCTGAGGGAATTAGACTTACCATCACTCGAAGCTAGAAGATTGAGGGGGGATATGGTAACAGTCTTTAAATTCCTTCATGGTTATGATAGAGTGGATAGGGATTGATATTTTGATATGGCTTGCTCTAGAACTAGAGGTCATAGTTTGAAGCTTCGCAAGAAAACTTCTTTGCAGGATGTAAGGAAATACTTTTTCAGTGTAAGGGTAGTTGATAATTGGAATTGGCTAAGCGAGGAGGTAGTTAATGCTATCTCAATCCATAGTTTTAAGGACAGGTATGAAATGGAAGCGATCAGGAGACGGGAAGATACGAGCTTTGGGCTCTTTCCCGTAAGCACAATTAGGTAATCACTACAGCCAAACACTGCGTTACTGGAACTGTGAAACACACAGTTCCACACAAAATTTTTTTTAATTTATTTCATGAACTAGATTTATCTTTGCCTTAGGCCCTAATCCTGTCATATTTCTAGGATTTCATAACTGCGACTATTCTCTCAGCCTGTCTTTTTTTTTTTTTTATAATTTACCGTTCTCTTATTTCTGCCTTGCTCTTAAGCTACTACTTTTTAAAAAAATGTTTTCCTGCTGCCCAGGGCCTATGAGGATAATTTTCTTTGCCCGTCCCGGTGTCACACTCATGAAGAAAAATGGATGCATGCGTATGTATGTCCAAGATGCTGGAAACAAGCAAATGTGATACCTATCTTCAAAAAGGGAAGGAGGGATACGGCTCTGAACTATAGACCAGTTTCCTTGACCAGCATAGTTTTCAAAGTTATGGAGAAACTACTAAGGAAACATATCTCTCTTCACTTGGAATCCTTCAACTTTTTGTCAGTGAGGCAACATGGCTTCAGAGAAGGTAGATCAACAGTAACAAACTTATTAGAATTTTATGATGAGGTAAGCCAAATCTTACAGGAAAGAGAGGGCTGGGCAGATTGCATATTCCTAGACTTCCAGAAAGCGTTTGACACTGTTCCACATGGGAGACTTATTAGGAAGCTGCAATCAATGGCTAGAATAGGTGGAAATGTTTTGGAATGGATAAAAACTTACTTAGAAGGAAGGGAACAGAGGGTTAGAGTAAGACACTCAGTGTCTGAATGGAGAAGAGTTAGTAGTGGAGTTCCACAGGGTTCAGTTTTAGGGCCACTTTTGTTCCTTGTATATGTAAATGACCTACCAGAGTGTGTAAATTCATTCATGAATATGTTTGCAGATGATGCAAAGATTGTGAAGAAAGTAAAAAACGAGAACAATGGTAGAGAACTTCAGGAGGATCTAAATAGTCTGCATGAGTGGTCAGAAAAGTGGCTAATGAAATTCAATACTTCAAAATGTAAGGTAATGAGAATGGGTACAAGTGCAAGAAGGCCCAAGCTTGACTACTCGGTGGCTGGAGTACAACTTCAAGAGACAGAAAATGAGAGAGATCTAGGAGTAAAGATACTGGCAGATTTGTCTCCAGAAATACATATAAATGGCATAGTAAGGGCAGCATATGCATTCTTATCAAATGTAAGGGTAGCCTTCAGACACATGGACAAGGAAATGTTCAGAAATATTTATGTAACCTATGTGAGGCCAAAACTCGAATATGCAGCCCCCTTTTGGAATCCGCACTTGAAAAAGCACATAGCTAAGCTTGAAAAAGTTCAAAGACATGCCACGAAACTGGTGCCAGAAATACGCAATCTCAGTTATGATGAGAGGCTGAGGGAATTAGACTTACCATCACTCGAAGCTAGAAGATTGAGGGGGGATATGGTAACAGTCTTTAAATTCCTTCATGGTTATGATAGAGTGGATAGGGATTGATATTTTGATATGGCTTGCTCTAGAACTAGAGGTCATAGTTTGAAGCTTCGCAAGAAAACTTCTTTGCAGGATGTAAGGAAATACTTTTTCAGTGTAAGGGTAGTTGATAATTGGAATTGGCTAAGCGAGGAGGTAGTTAATGCTATCTCAATCCATAGTTTTAAGGACAGGTATGATAAGTATCACTAAGTATAAAATGGAAGCGATCAGGAGACGGGAAGATACGAGCTTTGGGCTCTTTCCCGTAAGCACAATTAGGTAATCACTACAGCCAAACACTGCGTTACTGGAACTGTGAAACACACAGTTCCACACAAAATTTTTTTTAATTTATTTCATGAACTAGATTTATCTTTGCCTTAGGCCCTAATCCTGTCATATTTCTAGGATTTCATAACTGCGACTATTCTCTCAGCCTGTCTTTTTTTTTTTTTTTTATAATTTACCGTTCTCTTATTTCTGCCTTGCTCTTAAGCTACTACTTTTTAAAAAAATGTTTTCCTGCTGCCCAGGGCCTATGAGGATAATTTTCTTTGCCCGTCCCGGTGTCACACTCATGAAGAAAAATGGATGCATGCGTATGTATGTCCAAGATGCTGGAAACAAGCAAATGTGATACCTATCTTCAAAAAGGGAAGGAGGGATACGGCTCTGAACTATAGACCAGTTTCCTTGACCAGCATAGTTTTCAAAGTTATGGAGAAACTACTAAGGAAACATATCTCTCTTCACTTGGAATCCTTCAACTTTTTGTCAGTGAGGCAACATGGCTTCAGAGAAGGTAGATCAACAGTAACAAACTTATTAGAATTTTATGATGAGGTAAGCCAAATCTTACAGGAAAGAGAGGGCTGGGCAGATTGCATATTCCTAGACTTCCAGAAAGCGTTTGACACTGTTCCACATGGGAGACTTATTAGGAAGCTGCAATCAATGGCTAGAATAGGTGGAAATGTTTTGGAATGGATAAAAACTTACTTAGAAGGAAGGGAACAGAGGGTTAGAGTAAGACACTCAGTGTCTGAATGGAGAAGAGTTAGTAGTGGAGTTCCACAGGGTTCAGTTTTAGGGCCACTTTTGTTCCTTGTATATGTAAATGACCTACCAGAGTGTGTAAATTCATTCATGAATATGTTTGCAGATGATGCAAAGATTGTGAAGAAAGTAAAAAACGAGAACAATGGTAGAGAACTTCAGGAGGATCTAAATAGTCTGCATGAGTGGTCAGAAAAGTGGCTAATGAAATTCAATACTTCAAAATGTAAGGTAATGAGAATGGGTACAAGTGCAAGAAGGCCCAAGCTTGACTACTCGGTGGCTGGAGTACAACTTCAAGAGACAGAAAATGAGAGAGATCTAGGAGTAAAGATACTGGCAGATTTGTCTCCAGAAATACATATAAATGGCATAGTAAGGGCAGCATATGCATTCTTATCAAATGTAAGGGTAGCCTTCAGACACATGGACAAGGAAATGTTCAGAAATATTTATGTAACCTATGTGAGGCCAAAACTCGAATATGCAGCCCCCTTTTGGAATCCGCACTTGAAAAAGCACATAGCTAAGCTTGAAAAAGTTCAAAGACATGCCACGAAACTGGTGCCAGAAATACGCAATCTCAGTTATGATGAGAGGCTGAGGGAATTAGACTTACCATCACTCGAAGCTAGAAGATTGAGGGGGGATATGGTGACAGTCTTTAAATTCCTTCATGGTTATGATAGAGTGGATAGGGATCGATATTTTGATATGGCTGGCTCTAGAACTAGAGGTCATAGTTTGAAGCTTCGTAAGAAAACTTCTTTGCAGGATGTAAGGAAATACTTTTTCAGTGTAAGAGTAGTTGATAATTGGAATTGGCTAAGCGAGGAGGTAGTTAATGCTATCTCAATCCATAGTTTTAAGGACAGGTATGATAAGTATCACTAAGTATAAAATGGAAGCGATGAGGAGACGGGAAGATACGAGCTTTGGGCTCTTTCCCGTAAACACAATTAGGTAATCACAATTAGGTAATCACATGAATGCAGACATACATACAGACATACAGACATACAAACATGCATGCATACATACACACGGCATACATATGGCTGGCTCTAGAACTAGAGGTCATAGTTTGAAGCTTCGTAAGAAAACTTCTTTGCAGGATGTAAGAAAATACTTTTTCAGTGTAAGAGTAGTTGATAATTGGAATTGGCTAAGCGAGGAGGTAATTATTGCTATCTCAATCCATAGTTTTAAGGACAGGTATGATAAGTATCACTAAGTATAAAATGGAAGCGATGAGGAGACGGGAAGATACGAGCTTTGGGCTCTTTCCCGTAAACACAATTAGGTAATCACATTTAGGTAATCACATACATACATACATACATACATACATACATGCATACATATGTTGAAAATGTGGTTTCTCTGTCACTTTTAGGAAAAGTAAATATTAAGGAGAGCTCACCTAATATTTTGTGTAAATTGGGGAGAGTTCTTACAACCGTTTACCTGATCCTGTGGTTCCATATATTGTTAGAATCAATATCCTTCCCATTTATATTAACTTGATAGTTAGTTTGATACACAAAATAAGTGAATAATTAAATAAATACGAAAAATACAACTGTCAACATTACTGATTTAAGTTGCCAAGTAGCACAGCTGTCTAATTTTTAAAATTTTCCTTTTAGCTTTATCTTTTATTATATTTTATTTTGTATAAATTGATTTACATATAAAGTCTGGTCCTGTGATAACATACCTTGGTTAGCCTGAAATGACTGGTTTATCAGTTAAGAAAAGTATACAGCAGAAACAGGTGGGTGTCTCCTCAGATACAAATCAAATTTTCCTTCAAGTGGACTTTTGTTTTGCATTATTTTCCCTTAAATTACCAAAGTAACATTTTAAGTCAGGATGTGTGTTACCAGAAAAGAGATGATTTGAATTACTAAATAGTACCTATATGAAGATATAGAAATTCTGAGTGAAGGTTAAATAGAAGCTTTTCTCTCTTTTTTCTCTTTTTTTTATTTTTCTTCTTTCTATATTCTGTGAAAGGGAAAACATGAAAATGAGGCCATCTCTTTCCCAACCCCCCCCATCCAATGGCCAGAGAGGAAGGTAGAGGATCTCCATGGGATGTAGCAGGAGGAGGAGGAGTAGCTGTTAGGAGATTAAAACAGAAAATCAAGGAATTTGAGTCAATGGTTATAAAGCTTGATGATAAAATTCGCAGTATGGATAGAGAAATGAAAGATAATGAAGCACTCAGAAAGGAAATAAGATGTTAGGAGGAAGCAAATAAAGCACAAGGGCTGGAGACAAAAGAATTCGAAAAATGAGTAAAGAAGCTGGAAGGAGAAAAGAGTGAACTAGAAACCAGAATTTCTAAACATGAAGATAACAACAAACAGCTGAATGACAACCTAAATGAATGAAATGTTAGTTCACTGCTCTCTTCTGAGAGAGACGAGATTGCAGCTTGGAATGTCCAGATTAAGGAAAACATCTAACACTTTAGAAAAGAGTTTCAGGAGCTGAATACGGAACATGATGCCATGAAAATTTCCTTTGCTGATGCACTAAAGGGGAATGTGGCAGTAAAAGAGGCTGTGAAGGTGGTGGCACTGGAAAACATACAAACAGTTGACTATAAAGGAACAGTAATTAAAAAATGAAAGACGTTGTGATGGAAAGGGCAAATCCACTGATTAAACAGGCACTCGATAAAGAGATGACAGTGGTAATCTCAGGCATAAGCGAATCCCGGGAGCCAACATGGCAGGGGAGACATGAAGAAAATAAAGCTAGGGTGTTAGACCTGATAAGAATACTTGCAGTAGTTTGTGGTCCTGAGGATATTGTAAACATTCACCAACTAGGTAAATATTCAAGGGAGAGAAAGCAGAGACCAAGAAAAGTAACTTTTGAGAGAGGGGACAGCTGTAGAGAAATATTGATCAGGAAAAAAATCTAAAAGACCTTCAAGAATTTAAAGAATTGTTCATTAGATGAAACCGAACACAGGAAGAGATGGATAGAATAAAAAACTTGCTGCAAGAGGCTAGAAGGTTAAATGAGGAAAGAAACGATGAATAGAAAAAAAAATCATTTCAGAGTTCTTTCAGACAAAGGGGATATAAAGAAGATAATGACAGAAGATCAGTGGATGGGGCTTCATATAGATTGTTATACAGAAATGCTGATGGAGTAGCTGGTAAGGCAATAGAATTAAAAGATAGGATTCACAACAGTAAGGCAGATATAGTAGTAGTTACAGAGACTAATTTGAGTAAGGACATAAACAGTGTCACAGGTTTTCCTAAGGGCTTTAGCATATTAAGGGTTGAAGGTTCTGAGAGGACTAGTGGAGGGATAGCATGGCTCATAAGTGAAAGAATTCAGGTTGCAGAAATAAACTTGGTTATAGAAAGTGAGTTCAAGTACCCATACAGTGGTGAGGACTCATCCGGGGTAAGATTCCTAGATTGCGTACAAAGGAATTTCCTACACCAAGATGTACTGGAACCAATGAGGGCTGGGGGTGGGGATGAGCCATCACTACTGGATCTAGTATTCACAGATAACGTGTTGGATATTAAAAAAATTGAGCACGATCCACCAATTGGAAAGAGTGATCACTGTGTTGTTGATGGTGTATATCACTGAAGATGTTCTGCCTGAGAGTAGAGGCACTGAGGACATAAGAAGGAACTATTCGAAAGGAGATTATATCAAAATGAATGAGCTTTTTGCAGTTATTGACTGGAGAACATTATTTTACAGCAGATATGTACAAGAAACGTACGACATGTTTTGTGAGAAATATGGGAAGATAGTAGATTGCTGCACACCTGTTACCAAAGTAGGTGTAATTCATGCCAGAGAGAATTCATTCGATAATGAGTGTAAAAGAGCTAAGGAGTGGAGAGACAAATGCTGGAAAAGGTATAGGAGGAGAAAAAACATAAATGCCTGGCAAACCTACTAAAGAGCAAGAAATGATTACCTAAGTAAAAGAAGAGAGGCAGAGAGAGACTATGAAAGGAACATCACCAGGAAAGCTAAAGAAAATCCCAAGCTTTTCCACAACTTTATAAGAGGAAAACTGAAGGTAAAAGAACAGGTTTTATGGGTTAAGAGAGCAGATGGAAGCATCACTGAGACGGATGAAGAGATCTGCAAAGAATTGAACAAGGAGTTTCAGTCAGTATTTGCAGCAATAATACCCTACCCCCTCAGATTGCAGAGATTGAAGCTCGTGGCTGGTATTAGAGAACATCATCCTTTCAGCCACAGAGACATGCAAAGCACTGATGGAGTTAGATGTCTATAAGGCTACAGGTCCTGATGATATATCCTCTCATGTACTTAAAAAATGGTGAAACTCAATATCAGTGGCACTAAGTATCATATTTAAAAAGTCATTGGAGTCAGGGGAGATTCCAAGATGCTAGAAACAAATAATCGTACGTGATATCTATCTTCAAAAAGGGAAGGAGGGATATGGCTCTAAACTATGGACCAGTTTTCTTTACCAGCATAGTTTGCCAAGTTATGGAGAAACTACTAAGGAAACATATCTCTCTTCACTTGGAATTCTTCAACTTTTTGTCAGTGAGACAACATGGCTTCAGAGAAGGTAGATCAACAGTAACAAACTTATTAGAATTTTATGATGAGGTAAGCCGAATCTTACAGGAAAGAGAGGGCTGGGCAGATTGTATGTTCCTAGACTCCCAGAAAGCATTTGACACTGTCCCACATGGGAGACTTATTAAGAAGCTGCAAGCTATGGCTGGAATAGGTGGAAATGGCTTGGAATGGATAAAAACTTACTTAAAAGGAAGGGAACAGAGGGTTAGAGTAAGACACCCAGTGTCTGAATGGAGAAGAATTTGTAGTGGGGTTCCAAAGGGGTTCAGTTTAAGGGCCACTTTTGTTCCTTGTATATGTAAATGACCTACCAGAGTCTGTAAATTCATTCATGAATATGTTTGCAGGTGATGTAAATATTGTGAAGAAAGTAAGAGACTAAAGCAGTAGTAGAGAAATTCAGGAAGATCTAAATAGTCTGCTTGAGTGGTCAGAAAAGTGGCTAATGAAATTCAATACTTCAAAATGTAAGGTAATGTGAATGGGTACAAGTGCGAGATGGCCAAAGCTTGACTACTCGGTGGCAGGAGTACACCATAAAGAGACAGAGAATGATAGAGATCTAGGAGTAAAGATACTGGCAGATTTGTCTCCAGAAATGCTTATAAATGGCATAGTAAGGGCAGCATATGCTTTCTTATCAAATGTAAGGGTAGCCTTCAGACACATGGACAAGGAAATGTTCAGAAATATTTATGTAACCTATGAATATATAGCTTGTTTTGGAATCCGTACTTGAAAAGGCATGTATTCAGCTTGAAAGAGTTCAGAGACATGCCACGAAACTGGTACCAGAAGTACGCAATCTCAGTTATGATTAGAGGCTGAGGAATTTAGACTTACCATCACTCGAAGCTAGAAGAGTGAGGGGGTATATGGTGAAAGTCTTTAAATTCCTTCATGGTCATGATAGAGTGGATAGGGATCGATATTTTGATTTGGCTAGCTCTAGAACTAGGGGTTTTAGTTTGAAGCTTCTTAAGAAAATTTCTTTGCAGGATATAAGGAAGTTTTATTTATTTTAGTGTAATAGTAGCTGATAATTAGAATTTGCTGAGTGAGGAGGTAGTAAATACCAGGTCATGCCATAATTTTAAGGACAGGTATGATAAGTATCACTAAGTACAAAACCTTAACCGATCAGGAGATGGGGAAATACGAGCTTTGGGCTCTCTCCCGTTAGCACAATTAGGTAATCACAATTAAGTAATCACATACATGTTCAGAAATATTTATGTAATCTATGTGAGGCCAAAACTTGAATATGCAGCCCCCTTTTGGAATCTGCACTTTTAAAAGCACATAGCTAAGCTTGAAAGAGTTCAAAGACATGCCGAAACTAGTGCAAGAGATACTCAATATCAGGTATGATGAGAGGCTGAGGGAATTAGACTTACCATCACTCAAAGCCAGAAGGTTGAGGGAGATATGGTGACAGTCTTTAAATTCCTTCATGGTTATGATAGAGTGGATAGGGATCGATATTTTGATATGACAGGCTCTAGAACTATAGGTCATAGTATGAAGCTTCGTAAGAAAACTTCTTTGCAGGATGTAAGGAAGTACATTTTTAGTGTAAGAGTAGTTGATAATTGGAATTCGCTGAGTGAGGAGGTAGTTAATGCTAACCCAATCCATAGTTTTAAGGACAGGTATGACAAGTATCACTAAGTACAAAAGGGAACCGATCGGGAGACGGGAAGATACCAGCTTTGGGCTCTTTCCTGTAAGCACAATTAGGTAATCACCATTGGGTATTCACATACATACATATATACATACATTATTATATAGAGGGTGCTGCAGAAATACCTCACACATTTTAAAGGCTAACAAAAGGAAAAAGAAACAACATTTGTTAAAAATTAATCTCACTATTGTTTAAACAAAGAGTTAAAGTTCTTATTCATTAGGTTTTAAAAATTACATCCTCCAAATAGTAGACGATTTCTGATGTTCTCAATCACTCATAGAGCCATGACAGGAGGTACTTCTGCGAACTTTTGATGAACACATCCTTTAGTTCTTCAATAGTACCCAGTTGATGTTTGTAGACCTCAGTTTTCAAGTAACCCCATACAATATAATCCCAGGAGTTGAGATTGGGAGAGTGTGCAGGCCATCCAATGTCACCACGTAAGGAAATAAAACGTCCTGGAAACATTTCTCTCAGAGCTTCCACTGATTTTCTTGCTGTGTATGTGGTGGCTCCATCCCTCTGAAACTACACATCCTGATAATGAAGGTTGTTTACTTTTGGTTTCAGAAATGTCTGCAGCATCACCACATACCGGTCAGATGTTACTGTAACTGAGTGATTTCTTCCCTAAAAGAAATAAGGGCCCCATACACCTAAGTTCGAAACTGCGCACCATACATTCTCTCGTTCACTGTGTAGAAGTCTTTCATGAAGCTGACTAGGGTTATTTTTCGCCCAATAACGAAAATTTTGCTTATTCACGCAGCCAAAGAGCTGAAAGTGAGCTTCATCACTTGTGAGAAAAACAGCTTTTGCAGGAACAGTTTGAAGGATATCGTCACAGCATGACAAGCGAACTTCCTACTTGCGATCGTGCAGATTCTGAAAAATCATTAATTTGTATGGATGGAACTCCAGATCAGTGTGAGAATTCTTCTGACTGTTCGGTCAGACAGTCACAAGGCAGAAACATGTTTACAAGCTGAGCATGTAGGAAACTGAGCAAAAGAAAGTCTTGCAGATTGAACACTTTCTGGAGTTCGAGTACTTTGAGGTCTTCCAGGTGGCTTTCTTTTAAGTGCCAAACCAGTGACTGAAATTTGCAACCTACAGCAATATTATTTTACTATCCGGAACAGTATAATTCCAGCCTAGCATGTAATGAGTTCGAAAAGTTCTCTGTGGTGCAATTACGGATTTACCATTCTTCAGAGCATTTCTACAGCAAAAGCACGATGTGCACAAGTCCAGACCATATTGTTAGATAAGGATATCTGAAAAAAGAATACTAAGTAATTTGCTAAATGAAGACATAATTGGCACTTGCATAAGTTCATTAGTGACACATAAGTGAAAGCTTAAAATATGGGAGGTATTTCTTCCACACCCTATACATACATACATACATACATACATACATACATACATACATAATTAGACTTACCATCACTCGAAGCTAGAAGAGTGAGGGGGGATATGGTGACAGTCTTTAAATTCCTTCATGGTTATGATAGAGTGGATAGGGATCGATATTTTGATATGGCTGGCTCTAGGACTAGAGGTCATAGTTTGAAGCTTCGTAAGAAAACTTCTTCGCAGGATGTAAGGAAATACTTTTTCAGTGTAAGAGTAGTTGATAATTGGAATTGGCTAAGCGAGGAGGTAGTTAATGCTATCTCAATCCATAGTTTTAAGGACAGGTATGATAAGTATCACTAAGTATAAAATGGAACCGATGAGGAGACGGGAAGATACAAGCTTTGGGCTCTTTCCCGTAAACACAATTAGGTAATCACAATTAGGTAATCACATACATACATACATACATACATACATACATACATACATACATACATACATACATACATACATACAGTCTTTAAATTCCTTCATGGTCATAGTTTGAAGCTTCGTAAGAAAACTTCTTTGCAGGATGTAAGGAAATACTTTTTCAGTGTAAGAGAAGTTGATAATTGGAATTGGCTAAGCGAGGAGGTAGTTAATGCTATCTCAATCCATAGTTTTAAGGACAGGTATGATAAGTATCACTAAGTATAAAATGGAAGCGATCAGGAGATGGGAAGATACGAGCTTTGGGCTCTTTCCCGTAAACACAATTAGGTAATCACAATTAGGTAATCACACACATTAATTGAGCAATTAAATAAATAACAAAAATACACCTGTCAACAGTGCTAAGCTAAGTTGCCAGGTAGCACAGCTGACTTATTTTTTAATTTTTTTTCTTTTAGCTTTCTCTTTTATAATTTTGTATTTTGTATATATTGAGTTAAATATAAAGTCTTATCTTGTGATAACATACCTTGGTTAGCAAGTGAGTTTATCAGTTAAGAAGAATATATAGCAGAAACAGGTGGGTGTCTCCTCAGATACAAATTCGAATTTTCCTTCAAGTAGACTTTTGTTTTGCAATTTTTTCCCTCAAATTACTAAAGTCAAATTTTAAGTTAGGATGGGTGTTACCAGAAAAGAGATAAATTGAGTAATTAAGTAGTACTTATATGAAGATACAGAAATTCTGTGTGAAGCTTAAATAAAAGCTTTTCTCTCTTTTTTTTTCACTTTCTCTTCTTATTCTGACTATATTCTGTGAAAGGGGAAACATTAAAATGAGGCCATCTCTTTCCCAAACCTCCCCACCCATAGGTCGGGGAGGGATGATAGAGGATCTCCATGGGATGTAGCAGCAGGAGGATGAGTAGCTATTAGGAGATTAAAACAGAAAAGCAAGGATTTAGAGTCAATGGTTATAAGCCTTGATGATAAAATTTGGATTATGGATAGAGAAATGAAAGAGAATGAAACAT
>JAXCGZ010024125.1:5000-10000 GCA_037179515.1 Halocaridina rubra | reverse complement strand
ATTATTATTATTATTATTATTATTATTATTATTATTATTATTTATTATTATTATTATTATTATTATTATTTTATTATTATTATTATTATCATTATTACTGGTTTAGTTGATGTTGTTGTTGATGTTTTTGTTGTTATAGTTATTGTTCTTTTTGTTGTTAAGATTGTTCTTATAAGCGACGATTACTTAATGGTATTTTTCTTTCAAGTGAGTATTCCAGACCGAAGGTGGTGACACCGTAATTATTATAAAAGGTAGCTTACTAGAAGTGTGTAACTATCATGCTTTTAGCGTCTCCATACTCGCATCATACCTGATAATGCTGAGGAGTAACAGATTGTTTGAGTGGGAATTTTTTTTATTGAATTAAAATTAGTAGATTAAATAAAAGACTGTATTTATTTGAATGTTATTCCTGTAGTGCATATTGCCTGATACATGATAAGTAGGTTGGCCATGGCACCAACCGCCCGTTGAAAGACTACGACTTAAGGTATTAGGATACAACTAGGAGTAGTCCAGACTCTTCCTGGTTGAGTCGTCCTTCAGAACGGTTCTTTCCTCATGCCTACATCTACACTGAATATTCTGGCGTATTCATTACACATCTCTTGCTATTCCATGACATTTGACATGTCACAACACTACCCACATCTGTCTCTTTTTGCTCTCTCTTTTCCTCATATTTGCTCTTATTTATGGATGGTCCACAACTTATGGCCCCTAGTACCCGGCATAGAGGGGTGTGAAGAATCTCCTGTGATCATGTTGACTCCACTATTGGCTTGAGGGCAGACACGCCTGGTGGTTGCAATGGTTCTGCCCTTAACCTTGCACCTCCCAATAGATCTGCTGCTTTCACTCTTCACTATTCTAACATTCGTGGCCTGAGCTCTCATCTTTTCGTGTGTGGAACATCACATGCATACTTTCCTACCTAACATCCTCCTCCTATCTGAATCTCAGCTGTCTATCCATGCATCCACTGACACATTTGAAAACTCTCACTATAATCTGTATACTCGTTTTCGTTGTAAAGGTGGGGTCTGTACCTACTGCAACACTAACACTCCTATTGCGAGGCTCTTGGACCTTGAATCTCCTCACTTTGATGTTCTCTGACTAAAAATCTATCTCTCCACTACCACTATTTTCCTTTGCTTCTGGTATTGTTCTCTAAACTCCACCGAGTTTGTGTCTATCTTTGAATATCTGTCCTCGTGCCATGAGTCCTTGCAATATTCTCACCCACATGCCGAAGTTTTCTACATTGGAGACTTCAGTGTACACCACTGTTAGAGGATTAATTTTTCTCACACTGATGTGGGAGGTACTGAGGCCCTTGATTTCTTTATTACTCACGATCTGGAGCAAATTATCAAACATCCTACTCGTGTTCCTGATAGTCAAGAACATGCAGGAAACACTCTTGACCTATTTCTTACTTCTAACCCTTCAAACTACTCTTGTTCTGTGCTTTCCCATCTTGGTAGATATGACCACTCTATGATCTCAATCTCTTCCATTTTCTCTCCCCCTCCATCAATCCCTCCTACTCAGCACTGGCTTTGGGACTTTAAGCGTACCCAACATGAAAATTTGCATATGACTTCCCATGGGATGACTACTGCTTTCAGTCCCACAACCCTTATCAGTTAGCACTAAAAGTTGCTGTGATCATAACTTCGGGAATGGAGGCATACATCCCCTCTTCTACAAAAACATTCCCTCCCCCTAAACCTTGGTTTGACCGTACCTGCTCCATGGCTATCCAGGCCAGGAATCGGGCACACCTATCTTACCAAGCCTCTCCTTCCGATTTAACTCGCTCTGATTTTATTGCAGCTAGGAATCGCTGTACTGCTCAGATTCGAAAATCTGAGGCTTCCTTTATAAGAAAGAAAGTTAATGACTTTAACTCCTCTCCCACTGACAAATGCTTCTGGTCATTAGACAAAATCTTCTCCAATAACTTTTGTAACTCAAGCTTTGCCCCTCTCATATGTTCTGATGGTTCTATATCTTGCTCTCCCACTGACATAGCCACTCTCTTTGGCTCTCATTTTCTGCCAACTCTTCAATACACGATTCCAGTGCACCAGTCCATCCATCTTTATCCCTCTCTAACCCTTTGCTCTCCCATATCCTTTCTTCACGCAATGTTCTTAAGGTTCTTCGCTTGCTAAAGACGAACAAGGCATCTGGTCCCAACGGTATCCCAGCAAGGTTTCTTAAGGAGTTTGCAGATGAACTGGCTCTCGTGCTTGCCGTCTTTTTTTGCCTCATCCTGTCAACCAGTATCTATCCTTCATCTTGGAAGCATGCTCTAGTTCAAGTAGTTCCTAAGAAGGGTGACACCTCAAATCCTCAAACTACCAACCAATTGCCCTAACCTCCTCTATTGCAAAAGTTTTCGAAACTATTTTAATTGCTCACTTCATGAAGCGCCTTGAATCTGACTCATTTATCTCTGATCACCAGTACGACTTCCGCAAGGCAAGATCCACTGGTGACCTCCTGTCCTATCTTATTCATGTATGGTCATCTTATCTGAGGAACTATGGGGAATCCATTTTCATTGCCCCATCTCTCTGTTCTCTGATTTCCAGTTTTCTTTCTGACCATTTTATATTTGTAGTTGTTGATGGTGCGACATCTAGCCCTTTCTCTTTTACTAATGGTGGTCCAAGGAGCTCTATTCTTTCACATACTCTATTACTTCTCTTAATCAATGATCTTTTGCAATCCCTATCTTTCTCTCTTCTTCATGCCTTTGCTGATGATTCTACCCTTCACTTTTCCTCTGCCTTTTCTCACAACCTTCATCTGCTACTTGCAATCAGCCTCATATCACTCGTTCTTCTACTCTCAACTCCGATTTGCGGAGAGAATCTGAGTGGGGCACTCAAAATTTAGTTGATTTCAATGTCTCCAAGACACATTTTCTGGCTATTTATTTATCTTCTTCTCCTCGTAATAACCCTATTGTCTTCGAAAGTAACAAAATTTACCCTCTTAATTCTATCAACATTTTGGGAATCCATAAAGCCTCTAACTTGTCTTGGAGGAATCACGTAACCCAATTTCTAAATCTTCATTCAAAAAATTGGGGGATCTTTGTCGTTTTCCTAATTACATTTCCTCTTTACAGTTACTTCAAATCTATAACATCTCAACCGCCCCTGCTTAGAATACTTCTCACATATCTGGGGTGCTTCTTCTTATACTTATCTCGTTGATAGGGTGTAATCAAAGGCAGTCAGACTCATTAATGATCATTTTATTACTTCTAATCTGGATTCTCTCTCTCTTTGCCATAAGGTATCTTCCCTTTCTCTTTTCTATCGCTACTACTTCCATCGCTGCTCTGATGAGTTGGCGAGTTACATCCCTCCCCCACTGCCAAGGCTGCGTAACACTCCCCAAGTGGTCTCATCTCACAGGTATTGCGTCGAGATATGTAGCTCGCGGATTGGTCGTTACAGTGACTGCTTCTTCCATTCTACCTCCAGATTCTGGAACTTTCTTCTTTCTTCTGTCTCTCCTAATATTTATGACCTATGATTCTTTAAAAAGCAGAAATGTCGTCATCTCAGGACCTAATCCTTCATATCTCTAGGTCTTCTGTACTTTGACTGCATTTTCTGTTTGTGGCTTCATTTTAGCATTTAATTCAATTCCCAATCTCATTCGGGTCATACAATAACCATGCAAGCACATTACATATATGAAAACATGAATAATTTTTTTACCCCGACCGGGACTCGAACCTAGGACTTATAATTACTAAGTCAAGGCGCTACCAACTACACACCACAGAAGGTATAAAAGGAATCCAACCTTATAGCTTATATCTGCTATACTTAGGGATGAACGCATTCTATCTGAATGCCACTATGTTCATATTACAGATTCCCCAACCTCGCTCGTGGCTTCATTTTAGCATTTAATTCAATTCCCAATCTCATTCGGGTCATACAATAACCAAGCAAGCACATTACATATGTGAAAACATGAATCATATTTTTTACCCTTACCGGGACTCGAACCTAGGACTTATAATTACTAAGTAAAGGCGCCTTGGATTCCTTTTATACCTTCTGTGTTGTGTAGTTGGTAGCGCCTTGACTTAGTAATTATAAGTCCTAGGTTCGAGTCCCGGTCGGGGTAAATCAATGATTCATGTTTTCACATATGTAATGTGCTTGCTTGGTTATTGTATGATCCGAATGAGATTGGGAATTGAATTAAATGCTAAAATGAAGCCACGAGCGAGGTTGGGGAATCTGTAATATGAACATAGTGGCATTCAGATAGAATGCGTTCATCCCTAAGTATAGCAGATATAAGCTATAAGGTTGGATTCATTTTATACCTTCTGTGGTGTGTAGTTGGTAGCGCCTTGACTTAGTAATTATAAGTCCTAGGTTCGAGTCCCGGTCGGGGTAAAAAAATTATTCATATATATATATATATATATATATATATATATATATATATATATATATATATATATATATATATATATATATATATATATATATATATATATATATATATATATATATATATATATATATATATATATATATATATATATATATATATATATATATATATATATATATATATATATATGATAGATATATGATAAGATATTTAGATAATACATACATATATATATATATATATATATATATATATATATATATATATATATATATATATATATATATATATATATATATATATATATATATATATATATATATATATATATATATATATATATATATATATATATATATATATATATATATATATATATATATATATATATATATATATATATATATATATATATATATATATATATATATATATATATATATATATATATATATATATATATATATATATATATATATATATATATAGAGAGAGAGAGAGAGAGAGAGAGAGAGAGAGAGAGAAAGAGAGATGAAAATGAATGCCATAAG
>JAXCGZ010024124.1:7500-10000 GCA_037179515.1 Halocaridina rubra | reverse complement strand
TCACATCTGACAACTTTCAACATTCCCCATCTTTGTGTCTCTTCACTTTGTATTTTCTTTGTGCCAAGACCCGATGTCAGCAATTTCTTTTGCCCTTCCTTGTGTCACTAAAAAAATAAAATAAATAAATGAATATATATATATATATATATATATATATATATATATATATATATATATATATATATATATATGTATATATATATATATATATATATATATACATATATATATATATATATATATATATATATATATATATATATATATATATATATATATATATATATATATATATATATATATATATATATATATATATATATATATATATATATATATATATATATATATATATATATATATATATATATATAATAATAATAATAATAATAATAATAATAAAAATAATTAATAATAATAATAACAATAATAATAATAAAAATAATAATAATAATAATAATAATAATAATAATAATAATAATAATAATAATAATGATAATAATAATAATAATAATAATAATAGTAATAATAATAATAATAATAATAATAATAATAATAATAATAATAATAATAATAATAATAATAATAATAATAATAATATAATAATAATAATAATAATTATTATTATTATAATAATAATAATAATGATAAAATATGTTCATACAAAATTATTATCCAAATACATTCCAAGTTATTCCCAGATTACCTTCAAATTGTATCTACTATAGAAAGCCTAACCATGAATGAAAAAAAAAAATTACATGAGACTTAAATTCCTTTCTTGAGTGATCTCTACTTAAGAAAATAAGTTCCACTGATACCATTTAATGCTTTAATGAAGTAAAATGGGATAATATCCCCGTTTTAATCTTTTGCTATTTTCCAATATTCTTTCTTTCTTGTGAAGCAGTTTGGATGTTGTCGACATATATTTCATACTTGTGTGTTTATACTCATTTTTCTATTGTAATCTTTATAAGACTTTAATATTAACAAATGATTTTTTTAGTGGGGAGCAGAAGGGTATTCGGCAGTAAAACTTAAAGCTAAACCTAATGAAATTGCAAAAAAAATAAAGAATGAATAAATTAAAAAAATAGAAAAAAAATATTTCCGAATAAAGAAGGTAGAGCCTTTACTTATTATTATCATGGATGTAGGTCTGTATGATTAAATCCTCATTAAGCCTACTTATACCTATAGCTGGTTGAATATGATCAAAAGCAACTCAATAAACATTTCAAAGAAACTGACTTGTATATCATAGTTTTATTTATGTGAAATATTTCTGCTTACCAGAAGGTCAGGTTTTTATGGGATATTGCTCCTGGCTACGTTGTGATTGTCCTGAGAAGAAATAAGACATCAACAAAGATATGTGCCAAACCACAAGACAAATCTGACCATGACTTCTTTAGCAAAAAAAAAAAAAAAAAAAAAAAAAAAAATATATATATATATATATATATATATATATATATATATATATATATATATATATATATATATATATATATATATGTATATATATATATCAACACGTTCAAAATAATAAATGTACTGGAGCTTTTGAGCCCAAAATAATACATTTCAGCTAAATATCATCACTAAATTTATATAACGAAAATGGAAATTGTCTGACTTATTGCACTTTACATAGATTTCTAGGATTCGCTTACATGTCCCTTTTTAATAAGCAAACGTGTAATTTTGTTTGTATCCACAAAGAAATAAATATATAGGAATATAAACAAAAGAGTTAATAAACCAATAAATAAGTAAAGAAGTAAATGAGCAAATATATAAATAAATATATGAATAATAAACATCCTTATATATCATTGCAGACACAAGCAAATGATGGTGACATCGTTCATTCCAGACCCAAATCATTTATATTCTGTCTCAGAATATTAATAATCGTGACTCGGATCCTCACCACCTTGAAACAAGGTCATTCCAGACACTGACGTAAAAATGTTGCCTTAAGGAAGTTTTTAGTCAAAACGAGGAAATTTTTTCATGATTTTGGGATAATCGTGAGTCCTTGATGAAAGTTAGGTTGCATATGAATACAATTAGTTATATATATTTTCTATATATCTGATGGTGTTTGAATAAAAATTTAGTAACATTTATACTGTAGATACTTGATAGAATATAAACAAGCACTAAATATATATATATATATATATATATATATATATATATATATATATATATATATATATATATATATATATATATATATATATATATATATATATATATATATATATATATATATATATATATATATATATATATATATATATATATATATATATATATATATACATGAAAGAAAAATGAAGGAAGAGAATGTAAATATTACATATATAACATACTCCACGAGTTCACAGTTATATAAATGTGACAGGAATCTTAATATCAGAAATATAAATTTCAAGCTTCATGCATAACGTATGTTTCTTAGGCTATTTGGGGAAATACTTGA
>JAXCGZ010024124.1:2500-5000 GCA_037179515.1 Halocaridina rubra | reverse complement strand
AGACATGAAACACATCTATAGCTTTTTCAGCCACTCCATCTCCAGTCGAAAGAAGAAGAGTATTTCTTCTATCCATATTGTGAACATGTGACCTTCAGCATCGAGATATATTTTACAGGAGAAATTATGAGATTTGGAAACATTCCTTGACGTTTTTCAACCTTAATATATCAGTAAAAAAAAAAACTGTATCTTTTATCCATACAAAGTACACATGATCATAAGAGGCGAGGCATATCCTACAGGGATAGGAGACTAGCTGTGAATGCTCTTCTTAAAGTTCCTCAGGGATACTAAACCAAAACAAGAGAACAGGAAGAGTTGTTTCACTCCTCACTATTTACATATTATCATATGAAACGAAACTCCAAAGCTAAAAAAAAATAACTTCTTTTATCCAGATCATGTGCTTGTTATAATAATAATAAGAGAAATGCATCTTGTAAAAAATAGAGAAGGAAAGATACGACAGCATGCTTTAAAGTCCTTCAGCAATACAATTCCCTATATAAAATAAATCAAGCATGTTTTATTCTAAGCGAATGTCACTGTGCAAAAATAATAGAATAAAATATGAAACCTTACTAAAGGCCTTCAGTTACTCAAATCTCAATAGAGAAAGATAATGCTCTCTTCAATCCATATGATGAATATGTAATCATAAGCCATTAGGTGCATAATATAGATATAGATAAGATAGAAAACTTCCTAGATGTCTTTCAAGCAAACTTTTCTCATTCAAGGGAAGAAAACTGACTTTTCTAGCCATATGATGTACTTGTAGATACGATTATAAGAAGTAATGTGCATTCAACAGAAATATAAAATAAAATAGAAATTCCCTCCTAAAAGTTTCTCAGACACAATATTCCTAATACACACACACACACACACACAAAGGTTTTTTTAATCCATGCGCCGTAGGTATGATCAAAATCACTTCATGCATTCTACAGAAATAAAATAAAAATGCTTATAAAAGATTTTATAGCACACTTTCAATTAAATATGAGAAAGAGAAATGTTTCTTCATTATAAAATGTAAATAGGTTCTTTTATGAGTGTAATACCGGGACATGCAAGAAAACTGAAGAAAAAGTTGAAGTTTAATGGAATGATACACAACAAGAAGAGGACAGGCTGAAAGAATAGTCGAAATATTGAGGACCCAGATATAGTGTGAATGGAGGAGATACACTTTCCAATACTCCAATTGGTGTAAATACAATAGGAAGGAAAGAGATGAATCCTCCATAGAAAGGCGTAATATGAAATCCTTCCTTGACGTCCTTCAACCACTCTAGGATCAAATGTCACCCCTCACCTTCATACCTTTCGAGAGATCAAGAACAACGAGGTTGCCATATGTCAGCTTTTACAGTCAATGTATAGCACAGTGATGCTTAGACAAAGCAAGGGTTTTACTCTCTTCATAAGAAGAAAATGATAATCAATAATATTTAAACTTAAATGTCAGAAGGTTTTTGTAAATTGCTAAAAAAAAAATATGTAGGTACTTATCTAGTACATAGAAAATAAGAAAGGTGTATAAGTACGCAAGAGCTTTTTTTTTTTTTTTTTTGCGCATACGTATATGCACCAAGAGTATATCTAGAGCAAAATTCGCAGATTTTTTAAAAATTAGAAATATGTAGGTGTGTTGAAAAATCACATGATGCTGCGCTTACTGAAGAATAAATTTTTAAGATAATAGTGATATTGCATTCAAAATTTACCATTCAATGTGAATGCCAGTGAATAAAATAGCATTCACAGAAATACACCTAAAATAGAGTCTAATTATGAAGAATTACCCATGCTATTCTACGAAGCTACAGCAACATAATTTTGAATTTATTAAAAAAAAATATGATATCAGTTCATTCACCTCGCTTACAAAAACTGGAAAATTTCTCACAGCTTTTTGTATAAAAACCCCTTTTTTCGTATCCGAAAAACACGAATTTATATCTAAGGAAACGAGTTAATAAGAGAGAAAAAATGAGTAAGACACTTTCTGTCAGATGTTTGGTAAAAGTCTCGTAAAGAAAACTGTATCTTGTAGAACTTGTTTTGAAGCTCAACTCTTGATAATGCAACCAGTCAACCAAAAGCCTCTTCGTGGATTTGTCTCCTTAGAATGCTAATTAAGCCTAGCTCAAATGCTATGCATATATTGGCTATAACTGCCTCTCCATATATATATATATATATAATATATATATGTGTGTGTGTGTGTGTGTGTGTGTGTGTGTGTGTGTGTGTGTGTGTGTGTGTGTGTGTGTGTGTGTGTGTGTGTGTGTGTGTGTGTGTGTGTGCGTGCGTGCGTGCGTGCGTGCGTGCGTGCGTGCGTGCGTGCGTGCGTGCGTGCGTGTGTGTGTGTGTGTGTATGTGTGTGTGTGTGTGTGTAAGAACAAATTATACCTTATACTATATGAATTCTGTGGTTGTGCAGTTACATTTTGCTAATCAAAAATCCCGTTTACTTCTATTATCATAT
>JAXCGZ010024123.1:5000-14876 GCA_037179515.1 Halocaridina rubra | reverse complement strand
CTTAAAAGGTAAACAAACCTTACAGCTTTTCTCTGCTATACTAGGAATGCACGCATTCTGTCTGAATGCCGCTCTGTTCATATTAAAGTTTCCCCCAACCTCACTCGTGGCTTCGTTTTAGCATTTAATTCAACTCCCAATCTAATTCGGGACCAACAATGATCAAATAAGCACATTGAATTAAATGCTAAAATGAAGCCACGAATGAGGTTGGAGGAAACTGTAATATGAACATAGTGTCATTCAGATAGAATGTGCTCATTCCTAGTATAGTAGATAAAAGCTGTAAGGTTTGTTTCTCTTTTAAGACCTTCAGTGGTGTAGTTGGTAGCGCCTTGGTATAGTAATTGTATGTCCTAGGTTCAGGTCCCGGTCGGGGTAAAATTTATTAATGCTTTCACATATGGTAATGTGCTTATTTGATTATTGTTGGTCCTGAATGAGATTGGGAATTGAATTAAATGCGAAAACGAAACCATGAGTGTGGTTGGGGAAACTATGACATGAACAGAGTGACATTCAGATAGAATGCGTTCATTCCTAGTATAGCAGATAAAAGCTGTAAGATTTGTTTCCCATTTAAGACCTTCTGTGGTGTAGTTGGTAGCGCCATGGTATAGTAATTAAAAGTCCTAGATTCAAGTCCCGGTCAGGGGTAAGCAGTATTAATGTTTTCACATATGGTAATGTGCTTATTTGATATATATATATATATATATATATATATATATATATATATATATATATTATATATATATAATAATATATATATATATAATATATATATATATATATATATATATAAATTTCTATATATATATATATAATATATATATATATATATAATATATATATATATATATAATATATATATATATATATATATATATATATATATATTTATATATATATATATATATATATATATATATATATATATATATATATATATATATATATATGATCTTGTAGAGATAAATAACCCCAGGGTTATTCATCTTTACAAGATAAGTCTTGGGGTTCGTCATATTTACAAGGTAGTCATAGGGGTTCATTGTATTTACAACGTAATTATTAGTTGTTTTTTCCTTTCATTTGCATTTGTGAATTTGTGTGAATAAATGTTCTGTATTCTTACTTTTGTTTTTTATTTCTACAAAATTTCAGCAACAGGTTATTTAACTTTACAAGTTTAATTAAGGGGTTATATAACTTTACTAGTTTGATTACTGGGTTATTCAACTTTACATAGGGTTGTGGGGGTTATTCATCTTAAACAAGATCATATATATATATTATATATATATATATATATATATATATATATATATATATATATATATATATATATATATGAGGAAGACAGAGGAGAAGAGGATGAATGTTACAGAGATGAGAAATTTGAGGTGGATGTCTGGAGTAACAAGGAAGGATAGAATTAGGAATGGGTACATAAGAGTATCGACAAAGGTAGTTGCATTATCAAAGAAAATATAGGAGGGAAGGCTTAGATGGTATGGACACCTGTTACAACGGGACGAACATCATATTGGAAGACATGCGATAGAGATGGAAGTTCGGGGTAGAAGGAGGAGAGGATTACCAAGAAAAAGATGGCCTGATTGTATAGGGGAATACTTGCAATGGAAAGGTATTGATGAAAATGAAACACAGAACAGAAATAGATGGAGACGACTCATTCACAACGGCGACCCCATATAAAAATGGGTTAAAGCTGAGCAGTGTAGCTATGTAAAATGCAAACAAAAGAGAAATAATAAATACTGTCCTAGAGAGAGAGAGAGAGAGAGAGAGAGAGAGGAGAGAGAGAGAGAGAGAGAGAGAGAGAGAGAGAGAGAGAGAGGAGAGAGAGAGAGAGAGAGAGAGAGAGAGAGAGAGAGAGAGAGAGAGAGAGAGAGAGAGAGGAGAGAGAGAGAGAGAGAGAGAGAGAGGAGAGAGAGAGAGAGAATAAGAGTACAATACAGTATTAATAATTACACTTACTGTCTTTGATGACACTCTGTAACTTCCTCTCCTGTAAAAAATAAATATAAAAATTATTATATACATAATTAGTTTTACTAAAAAAATGTTAGCGTATCCTTCATTTTTCTGAGTCAGTCTAGAAAGATTATTTTCCTCTAATACAAATATATTATTTTCTAGGAACAAATTCTGTTCACGTATAAAGCTAAAAGTACCATATCAAACACAAAGACAATTTAATATCCTTAAGTGGCCATCACGTTTTTGGTCTGTGCACCTACATATACACACTAGCACACATATACACGTACACATATGCATATGAAAATATATTCCACATTAATACCCTGCAGATACACAGAGACATATGAGTAGTGGGGAAGTTGAAGCAAAACGTTGATTCTTGGCAGGAGGAAAATGCAGAGGAGAAGGAGGTCCAGTTCTCTCTCTTCGCCCCATTTCATCAATTTTTGCGGCACGCAGGAGAACAGGGAAGCGGTATTATTGTGCTCACATTTTAGAGGTAGAATGAAGAACATGCAAATTCAGATGAAAGAGTGACTGAGCGCTGGGAGACAGAAGTGGTTCATATGTTATTTTCTTATCCTGTGAGACACACTCACTTATCCCTCATCCATAAATACATATCCAATGACAGCAGTCTCCCTTGTAAGGGGTGGCCAAGTCAAAGCACACATTTCATTATATTAGATAATCCTATCCTATGCACGTAAAGTATAATGAGTACTGCAATAAAGCATATGACCTTTTCATGTGTTAAAGACACCCTCGCGTAGTCCTATTTCTCTCCCAATGAATCTTTTATTTTCAATGTTTTCACACCCAAATTATCCGGTTTTACGTCACGGACTCCCTTTTCTAGTAAGGGCTAGGACTTTGCCTTCCTTCGAAGAACTTTGGTTTTGGCAGAGTGTAGCCCTTACCCAGAGTGAATGCTCTTTATAACCCTCAGAGTGTTACGGGTGTTTAACCGACGGCATGACGAAGAAGAGTCGTGTGAACTACTGCCCGGCCACGGCGGCCACACGCTTTCTACGCGTATGAACAGAAAAATAAATACCGCAATGAAGGGCATGATGTTTTCATACTCTTTAAAACGTATTCACGTATTTACATTATTAAAATCTTTTCATATTTCATAATCATTTTTGAGCTAGTACAGAGAAATAAGTTGATAGTCTCCGTGGCTAAATGGTAGCGTACGCGACTCTGTGTCGGCAGGTCGAGGGTTCGCGCCTCGTCACGGACTGAGGTTAGTAAGGGCATACACTCAGGGTAACGATTACACATGCCAAAACAAGTCCTTCGCAAGAAGGCATCCGTCCTAGCCCTTAGTAGAAGAGGGAGTTCGAGACGTAAAACCGAATCAATCAATCAATCAAACACAGAGAAATAAGTTGTTTGTCGATTTCTGTCAGTATTAATTCCTTTTATGGGGGGTGGACACAGACAGGTTGGCGATGGGATATGACGGTCAAATGCCCTTCCAAAAGCCTTGAGGTGAGCCTCAAACACGAGTTTGTCCACTGCGTTATGGCGGCCCCCTAGTACAGAGAAATAAGTACCTCATTCAATACATGACATATATATATGCTTTATTGCAGACTCAGGTGCCCAGAAGACGTAAACGGAAATAAGTACCGCAATAAAACACAAGACGTTTTCATGTGTTCTTGAAGCTGTCACGTATTCCGGCTATGAAGATAAGTATTCTGGTATATATCCCTCGTAAATATGTAAAAACAGAACCCAGGTCACCGAATTAAGTAATAGTAAAGAGGGTTTCTTAGTGTACTATATAGATGAGTGAAGGGTTCTTCTTCTTCTTCTTCTTCTTCTCCTCCTTGTTCTTCTTCTTCCTCTTCTTCTTCTTCGTCTTTTTCTCTTTCCTTTTCTTTTTCTTTTTCGTATTTATTTCTCCTAATCCTCCTCCTCCTCCTCCTCCTCCTCCTCCTCCCCTCCTCCTCCTCCCTCCTCCTCCTCCTCCTCCTCCTCCTCCTCCTCCTCCTCCTCCATTATATACATAATGGAAAATCACCCCCTTTACATTGTACTGCCACATATTCCATCCTTCTAAATTACATACATAATTTAATTTTTTTAGTTGCACTCAGTCTTTCTGCACTTTGCGATGCTGTATTGGAGCGCTCATAATTTACTATAAAAAGATATGAAGAATATAAAATAACAATAACAACAACAACAACAACAATAATAATAATAATAATAACAATAATAATAATAATAATAATAATAATAATAATAATAATAATAATAATGATAATAATAATAATAATAATAATAATATTAATAATAATAATAATAATAATAATAATAATAATAATAATAATAATAATAATAATAATAATAAAAATAATAATAATAATAATAATAATAATAATAATAATAATAATAATAATAATAATAATAATAATAATAATAATAATAATAATAATAATAATAATAATAATAATAAGCAAAAAAGAAGAAAAATCTAATCTCATTCTCGATAAATTCTCATTGTTTTCCACTCACAGAGATTAAGTGTCATCTTGAAACGAGCTTCATATTATGAATGTAAGAAATGATCCTTTTTGTGTTTGTATTTTGTGTTTTCATAGTTCGCGTAAGTAGGTAAAAGGGAGCTGCAGTAGCTCAGCGGTAGAGTGCGCGAATCGGGAAGCAATTAACCAGGTTTCGATCCCACTCCCGTTGGAATGGGGACTTACTGTGTCATTAAACTGGCGTGAGGGTAGGCACGCTTGGTGGTAGTAATGTTCTGTCCTGAACCTTGCACCTTCTAGTAGATCTGCTTCTTTCACTCATCACTTTTCTAATATTCGTGGTCTGAACTTTAATCTTTCGTCTATGGAAGAGCACTTGGGTACTGCCGTCACTAATCTCCTTCTTCTTTCTGAAACCCAGCTGTTTAACCATGCTTTAACTGACCCATTTCATATCTATCACTATAACCTGCATACTCATTTTCGTACCAAAGGTGGGGTCTGGGCCTACTGCAACACTAACATTCCTATTGCAAGGCTCATGAACCTTGAATCTCCTGACTTTGATGTTCTCTGGAAGAAATTCAATCTCTCCACTTCCACTATATTCCTTTGCTTCTGCTACTGTTCTCCAACCTCCACTAACATAGTGTCTTTCTTTGAATATCTGTCCTCTTGCAGTGATATCTTGCTATCTTCTCACCCACAATATACACCACAGAGAGTGGCTTAATTCTTCTCACAATGATGCGGGAGGAAGTGATTTATTATTATTATTATTCTCTATTATTCATTATCTGGAGCCAAAAGCAAACATTCCACTCGTGTTCCCGATCGACACGAACATGCAGGCATTACTCTTGACCTATTTTTAACTCCTAACTCTTCATACTACTCTTATTCTGTGCTTTCCCTTTTTGGTAAATCTGACCACTCTGTGATCTCAATCTCTTTCATATTCGCTCCTCCTCCATCAATTCCTCCTACTCAGTGCTGCCTTTGGCACTTTGAGCATACCCAACGTGAAGATATGCTTAACACTCTCTTTGACTTCCCATGGGATGACTAATGCTTTTGGTCCTGCAATCCTGATCAGGTAGCCCTAAAAGTTGCTGAGATCATAACCTCAGGAATGGAGGTGTACATCCCCTCCTCTATGGAAACTTTTTCTTGCCTAATCCTTGGTTTGACTGTGCCTCTCCTTTTGATTTAACTCGCTTTGATTTTATTGTAGCTAGGAATCGGCGTATCGCTCAGATTCGAAGGTCTAAGGCTTCCTTTATAAGAAAGAAAGTTGATGACCTTAACTCCTCTCCCAATGATAAATGTATCTGGTTCTTAGCCAAAAACCTCTCCAAAATCTTCTGTAACTCAGGATTTCCCCCTCTCATTCGTTTTGACGTTTCTATAGCTTGCTCTCCCACTGGCAAAGCCACTCTCTTTAGCTCTCATTTTTCTGCCAAGTATTCCATAAACGATTCCAGTGCACCTGTCCCTCAATCTTTATTCCTCTTTAACCCTATGCCCTCCCTTATTTTTTCTTCATTACTAAAGACGAACAAGGCATCTGGTCCAGATGGTATCCCTGCAAGGTTCCTTAAGGAGTTTTCAGATGAAGTGGCTCCCGTGCTTTGCCATTTTTTTGCCTCATTCTCTCTACCTCTATCTATCATTCATCTTGGAAGCATGCTCTACTGCAACCTGTTCCTAAGAGGGGTGACCGCTCTATTCGTACAAACTACCGACCTATTGCCCTAACCTCTTCTATTGCAAAACTTTTCAAAACTTTACTCAATGCTCACTTTTTAAAAGGTCTTGAATTTAACTCTCTTATTTCCGATCACCAGGATGGCTTCTGCAAGGCAAGATCCACTGGTGACCTCCTGTTCTATCTTACTTTTCTCTAAGGAACTATGGGGAATCCTTTGTCATTGCCCTTGATATCTCTAAGGCTTTTGACAGAGTCCGGTGCGAGGCGTATGGCTTTATTCCTTCTCTCTGTTTTATGATTTCCAGTTTTCTCTCTGACCGGGGGGACAAGTTTTTGAACCTAGCATTTTTCCTCTGCCTTTTCTTCACAACCTTCATCTGTTACTCGTAATCAGTCTCGTATCACTCTTTCTTCTACTGTCAACCTCGATTTGCAGAGGGTATCTGAGTGGGGCACCCAAAATTTAGTTAAATTTAATGCCTCCAAGACACAGTTTCTGGCTATCTCTTTGTCTTCTCCTCTTGATACCTGTATTGTTTTCTGAAGTAGTGAAATTTATCTTCTTAATTCTATTAATATATTAGGAATCACGATAGCCTTTGACTTGTCTTAGAGTAATCACGTAATCCACAGTTCTAAATCTGTATCCAAAAAAGTGGGATTATATTTCGTTTTCTTCATTACTTTTCCGAATTACAGTTACTTAAAATCTATAAATATTTTATCCGTCCCTGTTTAGGATACTGCTCACACATCTGGGGTGCTTCTTCATATACTTGATAGGGTTGAATAAAAGGCAGCCAGACTCATTAATGACCTTTCTCGAACTTCTAATCTGGGTTCTCTTTCTTTTCATTGTAAGGTATCATTCCTATCTCTCTTTTATTGTTACTACTTCCATCGCTGCTCTAATGAGTTGGAGAGTTGCATTCCTTCCCACTGCCGAGGCCACGTAACACTCGCCAAGCGGCCTCGTCTCACAGGTACTGTGTGGAGATTTGTAGCTCGAGGATTAGTCGGTGCAGCGACTACCTCTCCCCATCCACCTCCATACTTTGGAACTCTCTTCCTCCTTCTGTCTTTCCTAATACTTATAACCTACCTTTCATCATAAAACGGTTCTATCGTCATCTCAGGGCCTAATCTGCCATATCTCTAGGTACTCAGTACTTCGACTATTCTTTCAGCCCGTCCTTTTCCTATTGTGTATCATTACCTCACTTCTGCCTTGTCCTTAACCTGTTATTTCTTCTTTTCAATGTTTTCATGCCCGGCCCTTTATTGATGAGGGTAATTTTCTTGCCTGTCCCGGTGTCAAAATTGAAAAAAAAATGATGAATTGTCCAATCAGGACCCAATATATAACAACTGTTGTCATACAATCTTAAGTGATTAAAACTTCCCATTGGTAAAACAATACCTATAAAATATACACCTGAAATATGTCTAGCCCTAACTTGAGAAGGATTATATATTGGGCCATAATTTCAGGACCCGAAATATAGTCTTTCGTGGTAAGGATCCCTACCAGAAATATAATAACAGAAAGATATAAAACGTCTATATTTTAAGGTCGTAGCTTAAAGAGGGGTCCAGGCAATAAGGACCCAAAATGTAACTGCTACAATGCAGTTTTCAAATGTAATGATGTCTGTGAAACACTGCACGTAGGAAAAATAAAATTCAACATTGAGAAAAGATTCAGCCAGGGCCCGAAATATTGTAACTGTTTACATACAGTCTTCAGTACAAATACAGATTAGCCTCTTTAATTTCGGTCTCGAGTGTGAGAATTTGTCCATTCAGGGCCTGTATATAGTAAGTGTTACCGTAGAGTAATCAATTGTAGCATTCCTGTCAATGAAAAAAATATAATAAGAAAGTTAAAATGTTAAATATGAGACCCTAACTTCGGTAGGATTTTTCGATAGGGCAAGAAATATTATACTTTATATTTGAAGTAATTCTTCATTTGACTTTCTTTACCCTGTAAGGAATAAAAGTTAGTAATTTATTAAATTCCATGTTCCTCACGCATGACCCCCCCCCAAAAAAAAAAAGATAAAATTCATATATATCATAGACAAATAAAAAAAAAATTCAGTATATCTTGTGAGTGTGATGAATCGAAGCATAAAACTAATAGAATAATACCCGATCTCTAAGAGTGGTCTCACTATAGGGGGGTTTACACGGTCAAACGATTCGTCGAACGCGGTTCGACAGACAAGTGTTTGAAGTGATGTTCGAACGTGTGAACGGGGTATTTGGTTGTCGAACACGTTTGTCAAACGTGTTCGACAACCAAATACCCCGTTCACACGTTCGAACATCACTTCAAACACTTTTGTCGAACACGTTCGACAACCAAATACCCCGTTCACACGTTCGAACATCACTTCAAACACTTTTGTAGAACACGTTCGACAAACGTGTTCGATAACCAAATACCCCGTTCACACGTTCGAGCATCACTTCAAACACTTGTCTGTCGAACCGCGTTCGACGAACCGTTTGACCGTGTAAACCGCCCTTAAAGAAAGAAACTTGCTACAACCATACCAAAAGTATGAGGCCAGCGGGCTTTCTTCAATTCTGCGAACCTCTGGTATCTTCTACTAATTGTGTTGATAAAACAAATATGCAGATAGATAAATAAATAGATAAATGATATAAATAAATAAATAAATGATTGAAGAAATAAATAAATTTCTATATAAATTGGTAAATAAATAGATGAATATGTCATTGATTTAATAAATAAAAAGAATGACGTCGTTTCAGGGAGAATTTAAGTTACAGTTTTGGAACTAACAGTGAAAAGCAGATTTGATTCATCATATCCATCATTCCAACAAGAACTACACTAATCTAATGTGACCTCTTAGGCATTAAAAATTTCAGCCTTTTCTCGGATATGAACATAGATCATTATTTCCAATATTTCCTTTCATGAATATCTATCTCGGTGCCCATATTAATCAAGTTAAATCATTTTAATTGGTACTTAAGATCTTTTTTTTTTGTAAAAAATATAATAAACTAATTAACGTATATATCCTATGGTGTGAATCTCTGAAAACTAAAAATTGGAATTCATGTATGAATGGCAGCTTAATATTTGCTACAGGAGAATTTTGCTGATAATAGGAAGTATTCATGTTTTTAATACTAAATAGAAAAAAAATTAGTGATAGATTTTCACAGTCATTGGACTTGTGTTCAAAAATAGAAACATCCACTCGAATAACTTGGTAGAAAAAATTAGAGAATAGAAGTGAGACAGAAAATAGTGATAGAAAAGAAATAGAAATCGGAGGTTAAAATGAATATATGAACAATGAATTGATGAAAAAAAAAAGAATATAGATAAAAATGGTGACAAAAAAGGAGTTAGAAAATTAAAAAGATAATACTAGAATAATTTGTTATAAAGAGGAATGTAAAATGAGACAGAAAATGGTGATAGAAATGATCATGAATTGAAATTGTGTATTAAGATGAAAAAAAAATAATGAATGATGTGTTAGAAAAATAATGAAACTGGAGCTAAAGAGAGAGAAAAAAGAGGGAATTGAAAGTATTGTAATATGAAAAACACTTTAATGAATAGGTAAAAAGATAAAATAAAGTGAAAATAGTAAAAATTGATAC
>JAXCGZ010024122.1:0-14916 GCA_037179515.1 Halocaridina rubra | reverse complement strand
TAGTGATTACCTAATTGTGTTTACGGGAAAGAGCCCAAAGCTCGTATCTTCCCGTCTCCTGATCGGTTCCATTTTTAGACTTAGTAATACTTATCATACCTGTCCTTAAAACTATGGATTGAGGTAGCATTAACTACCTCCTCGCTTAGCGAATTCCAATTATCAACTACTCTTACACTGAAAAAGTATTTCCTTACATCCTGCAAACAAGTTTTCTTCCGAAGCTTCAAACTATGACCTCTAGTTCTAGAGCCAGCCATATCGAAATATCGATCCCTATCCACTCTATCATAACCATGAAGGAATTTAAAGACTGTCACCATATCCCCCCTTACTCTTCTAGCTTCGAGTGATGGCAAGTCTAATTCCCTCAGCCTCTCATCATAACCGAGATTGCGTATTTCTGGCACCAGTTTCGTGGCATGTCTTTGAACTTTTTCAAGCTTAGCTATGTGCTTTTTCAAGTGCGGATTCCAAAAGGGGGCTGCATATTCGAGTTTTGGCCTCACATAGGTTACATAAATATTTCTGAACATTTCCTTGTCCATGTGCCTGAAGGCTACCCTTACATTTGATAAGAATGCATATGCTGCCCTTACTACGCCATTTATATGTATTTCTGGAGACAAATCTGCCAGTATGTTTACTCCTAGATCTCTCTCATTTTCTGTCTCTTGAAGTTGTACTCCAGCCACCGAGTAGTCAAGCTTGGGCCTTCTTGCACTTGTACCCATTCTCATTACCTTACATTTTGAGGTATTGAATTTCATTAGCCACTTTTCTGACCACTCATGCAGATTATTTAGATCCTCCTGAAGTTCTCTACCATTGTTCTCGTTTTTTACTTTCTTCACAATCTTTGCATCATCTGCAAACATATTCATGAATGAATTTACAGACTCTGGTAGGTCATTTACATATACAAGGAACAAAAGTGGCCCTAAAACTGAACCCTGTGGAACTCCACTACTAACTCTTCTCCATTCAGACACTGAGTGTCTTACTCTAACCCTCTGTTCCCTTCCTTCTAAGTAAGTTTTTATCCATTCCAAGACATTTCCACCTATTCTAGCCATTGATTGCAGCTTCCTAATAAGTCTCCCATGTGGAACAGTGTCAAACGCTTTCTGGAAGTCTAGGAATATGCAATCTGCCCAGCCCTCTCTTTCCTGTAAGATTTGGCTTACCTCATCATAAAATTCTAATAAGTTTGTTACTGTTGATCTTCCTTCTCTGAAGCCATGTTGCCTCACTGACAAAAAGTTGAAGGATTCCAAGTGAAGAGAGATATGTTTCCTTAGTAGTTTCTCCATAAGTTTGCAAACTATGCTGGTCAAGGAAACTGGTCTATAGTTCAGAGCCGTATCCCTCCTTCCCTTTTTGAAGATAGGTATCACATTTGGTTGTTTCCAGCATCTTGGAATCTCCCCCGACTCCAATGACTCCTTAAATATGATACTTAGTGCCACTGATATTGTGTTTGCGCATTTTTTAAGCACATGAGGGGATATGTCATCAGGACCTGTAGCTTTATGAACATCTAAATCCATCAGCGCTTTGCATACCTCTGTGGCTGTAAGGTTGATGTTCTCTAATACCGGCCCTTGAGCTTCTATCACTGCAATCTGAGGGGGTGGGGTATTTTCTACTGTAAATACTGACTGAAACTCCTTGTTCAATTCTTTGCAGATCTCTTCGTCCGTCTCAGTGATGCTTCCATCCGCTCTCTTTAGCCTTAAAACCTGTTCTTTTACCTTCAGTTTTCCTCTGATAAAGCTGTGGAAAAGCTTGGGATTTTCTTTAGCCTTCCTGGTGATGTCCCTCTCATAATCTTTCTCTGCCTCTCTCCTTTTACTTAGGTAGTCATTTCTTGCTCTTTTGTAGGTTTGCCAGGCATTTATGTTTTTTCTCCTCCTATACCTTTTCCAGCATTTGTCTCTCCACTCCTTAGCTCTTTTACACCCATTATCGAACCATTTCTTTCTGGCATGAATTACACCTACTTTGGTGACAGGTATGCAGCAATCTACTATCTTCCCATATTTCTCACAAAAGATGTCATACATTTCTTGTACAGATTTGTTGTAAAATAAGGTTCTCCAGTCAATAACTGCAAAAAGCTCATTCATTTTGATGTAATCTCCTTTCTGATAGTTCCTCCTCATGTCCTCAGTGCCTCTACTCTCAGGAAGAATGTCTTCAATGATATACTCCATCAACAACACACAGTGGTCACTCTTTCCAATTGGTGGTTCATACTCAATATTTTCAATATCCAACACATTATCTGTGAACATCAGATCAAGTAGTGATGGCTCATCCCCACCCCTGGCTCTTGTTGGTTCCATTACATGTTGGTGTAGGAAATTCCCTTGTACGCAATCTAGGAATCTTGCCCCAAAGGAGTCCTCACCACTGTGTGGGTCAAGATTTATCCAATCTATCTCTTTATGATTAAAGTCTCCCATAATCAAAATCCTACATTTTTTCTCCCGCGCCATGTTAACAACTGAGTTTATGACTTCAATCGTACCTATATGACTTTCCTCATAAATTTCAAGCCTATTTTGGTTCCTTGGTGGGTTGTATACAACAGTTATTATAATGCTCTCTGACCCAGTATTTATGCGAGCAACAAGAAATTCCCTGAACTCACTTTCTATAGCCAAGTTTATTTCTTCAACTTGAATCCTCTCACTTATGAGCAGTGCTATCCCTCCACCAGTCCTCTCAGATCTTTCGACCCTTAGTATTCTGAAGCCCTTAGGAAAAACTGTGACACTGTTTATGTCCTCACTCAACTTAGTCTCTGTAATTGCTACTATATCTGCCTTACTGTTATGAATCCTATCTTTTAATTCTACTGCCTTACCAGCTAATCCATCAGCATTTGTGTATAACAATCTTAATGAGGCCCCATCCCCTGATCTTCTGTCATTATGAAAATGATACAGATACTGTACAAGATTTATATGCCTAGAAATAGCTATTCAAAATTTTACTTTTGCGCAAGGGGCACAACTTCTGTGTGATATTTAGAACAGCCACTAGATAACTTTTAGTTATGGGAAAAATATTTTTTATCGAGATATTACACTCCTTTGCAAGGTAACAGTCCAAGCAGTCAGATCGGATAGCTGAATATTCCCCAGTGAGCTCTTGTGAGAAAATAGGTATACATCTATTGTCCCAAGAGAATTATATATTTAAAATGCTCATAACATGAAGCAGGGAATAGTGAATTAAAACTCCTACATATATACAGTAAATATATGGATTCGGTTTTACGTCACAAACTCCCTTTTCTACTAAAGGCTAGGACGGTTGCCTTCTTACGAAGGACTTGTTTTGGCAGATGTAATCGTTACCCTGAGTGTATGACCTTACTAACCTCAGTCCGTGACGGGGCGCGAACCCTTGACCTGCCGCCTCAGAGTCGCAGACGCTACCATTTTGCCACGGAGACTACACAGTAAATATATATATATATATATATATATATATATATATATATATATATATATATATATATATATATATATATATATATATATATATATATATATATATATATATATATATATATATATATATATATATATATATATATATATATATATATATATATATATATATATATATATATCTATATCTATATCTATATCTATATCTATATCTATATATATATATATATATATATATATATATATATATATATATATATATATATATATATATATATATATATATATATATATATATATATATATATATATATATATATATATATATATATATATATATATATATATATATATATATATATGTATGTATGTATGTATGTATGTATGTATGTATGTGATTACCTAATTGTGTTTACAGGAAAGAGCCCAAAGCTCGTATCTTCCCGTCTCCTGAACGGTTCCATTTTATGCTTAGTGGTACTTATCATACCTGTCCTTAAAACTATGGATTGAGATAGCATTAACTACCTCCTCGCTTAGCCAATTCCAATTATCAACTACTCTTACACTGAAAAGGTATTTCCTTACATCCTGCAAAGAAGTTTTCTTACGAAGCTTCAAACTATGACCTCTAGTTCTAGAGCCAGCCATATCAAAATATCGATTCCTATCCACTCTATCATAATGATGAAGGAATTTAAAGACTGTCACCATATCCCCCCTCAATCTTCTAGCTTCGAGTGATAGTAAGTCCAATTCCCTCAGCCTCTCATCATAACTGAGATTGCGTATTTCTGGCACCAGTTTCGTGCATGTCTTTGAACTTTTTCAAGATTAGCTATGTGCTTTTTCAAGTGTGGATTCCTAAAGGGGGCTGCATATTCGAGTTTTGGCCTCACATATGGTACATGAATATTTCTGAACATTTCCTTGTCCATGTGCCTGAAGGCTACCCTTACATTTGATAAGAATACATATGCTGTTACTATGCCATTTATATGTATTTCTGGAGACAAATCTGCCAGTATGTTTACTCCTAGATCTCTCTCATTTTCTGTCTCTTGAAGTTGTACTCCAGCCACCGAGTAGTCAAGTTTGGACCTTCTTGCACTTGTACCCATTCTCATTACCTTGCATTTTGAAGTATTGAATTTCATTAGCCACTTTTCTGACCACTCATGCAGATTATTTAGATCCTCCTGAAGTTCTCTACCATTGTTCTCGTTTTTACTTTCTTCACAATCATTTACAGACTCTGTGATTACCTAATTGTGTTTACGGGAAAGAGCCCAAAGCTCGTATCTTCCCGTCTCCTGATCGGTTCCATTTTATACTTAGTGATACTTATCATACCTGTCCTTAAAACTATGGATTGAGATAGCATTAACTACCTCCTCGCTTAGCCAATTCCAATTATCAACTACTCTTACACTGAAAAGGTATTTCCTTACATCCTGCAAAGAAGTTTTCTTACGAAGCTTCAAACTATGACCTCTAGTTCTAGAGCCAGCCATATCAAAATATCGATTCCTATCCACTCTATCATAATGATGAAGGAATTTAAAGACTGTAACCATATCCCCCCTCAATCTTCTAGCTTCGAGTGATAGTAAGTCCAATTCCCTCAGCCTCTCATCATAACTGAGATTGCGTATTTCTGGCACCAGTTTCGTGCATGTCTTTGAACTTTTTCAAGATTAGCTATGTGCTTTTTCAAGTGTGGATTCCTAAAGGGGGCTGCATATTCGAGTTTTGGCCTCACATAGGGTACATGAATATTTCTGAACATTTCCTTGTCCATGTGCCTGAAGGCTACCCTTACATTTGATAAGAATACATATGCTGTTACTATGCCATTTATATGTATTTCTGGAGACAAATCTGCCAGTATGTTTACTCCTAGATCTCTCTCATTTTCTGTCTCTTGAAGTTGTACTCCAGCCACCGAGTAGTCAAGTTTGGACCTTCTTGCACTTGTACCCATTCTCATTACCTTGCATTTTGAAGTATTGAATTTCATTAGCCACTTTTCTGACCACTCATGCAGATTATTTAGATCCTCCTGAAGTTCTCTACCATTGTTCTCGTTTTTTACTTTCTTCACAATCATTTACAGACTCTGTGATTACCTAATTGTGTTTACGGGAAAGAGCCCAAAGCTCGTATCTTCCCGTCTCCTGATCGGTTCCATTTTATACTTAGTGATACTTATCATGCCTGTCCTTAAAACTATGGATTGAGATAGCATTAACTACCTCCTCGCTTAGCCAATTCCAATTATCAACTACTCTTACACTGAAAAGGTATTTCCTTACATCCTGCAAAGAAGTTTTCTTACGAAGCTTCAAACTATGACCTCTAGTTCTAGAGCCAGTCATATCAAAATATCGATTCCTATCCACTCTATCATAATGATGAAGGAATTTAAAGACTGTCACCATATCCCCCCTCAATCTTCTAGCTTCGAGTGATAGTAAGTCCAATTCCCTCAGCCTCTCATCATAACTGAGATTGCGTATTTCTGGCACCAGTTTCATGCATGTCTTTGAACTTTTTCAAGATTAGCTATGTGCTTTTTCAAGTGTGGATTCCTAAAGGGGGCTGCATATTCGAGTTTTGGCCTCACATAGGGTACATGAATATTTCTGAACATTTCCTTGTCCATGTGCCTGAAGGCTACCCTTACATTTGATAAGAATACATATGCTGTTACTATGCCATTTATATGTATTTCTGGAGACAAATCTGCCAGTATGTTTACTCCTAGATCTCTCTCATTTTCTGTCTCTTGAAGTTGTACTCCAGCCACCGAGTAGTCAAGTTTGGACCTTCTTGCACTTGTACCCATTCTCATTACCTTGCATTTTGAAGTATTGAATTTCATTAGCCACTTTTCTGACCACTCATGCAGATTATTTAGATCCTCCTGAAGTTCTCTACCATTGTTCTCGTTTTTTACTTTCTTCACAATCATTTACAGACTCTGTGATTACCTAATTGTGATTACCTAATTGTGTTTACGGGAAAGAGCCCAAAGCTCGTATCTTCCCGTCTCCTGATCGGTTCCATTTTTAGACTTAGTGATACTTATCATACCTGTCCTTAAAACTATGGATTGAGATAGCATTAACTACCCCCTCGCTTAGCGAATTCCAATTATCAACTACTCTTACACTGAAAAAGTATTTCCTTACATCCTGCAAACAAGTTTTCTTCCGAAGCTTCAAACTATGACCTCTAGTTCTAGAGCCAGCCATATCGATATATCGATCCCTATCCACTCTATCATAACCATGAAGGAATTTAAAGACTGTCACCATATCCCCCCTTACTCTTCTAGCTTCGAGTGATGGCAAGTCTAATTCCCTCAGCCTCTCATCATAACCGAGATTGCGTATTTCTGGCACCAGTTTCGTGGCATGTCTTTGAACTTTTTCAAGCTTAGCTATGTGCTTTTTCAAGTGCGGATTCCAAAAGGGGGCTGCATATTCGAGTTTTGGCCTCACATAGGTTACATAAATATTTCTGAACATTTCCTTGTCCATGTGCCTGAAGGCTACCCTTACATTTGATAAGAATGCATATGCTGCCCTTACTACGCCATTTATATGTATTTCTGGAGACAAATCTGCCAGTATGTTTACTCCTAGATCTCTCTCATTTTCTGTCTCTTGAAGTTGTACTCCAGCCACCGAGTAGTCAAGCTTGGGCCTTCTTGCACTTGTACCCATTCTCATTACCTTACATTTTGAGGTATTGAATTTCATTAGCCACTTTTCTGACCACTCATGCAGATTATTTAGATCCTCCTGAAGTTCTCTACCATTGTTCTCGTTTTTTACTTTCTTCACAATCTTTGCATCATCTGCAAACATATTCATGAATGAATTTACAGACTCTGGTAGGTCATTTACATATACAAGGAACAAAAGTGGCCCTAAAACTGAACCCTGTGGAACTCCACTACTAACTCTTCTCCATTCAGACACTGAGTGTCTTACTCTAACCCTCTGTTCCCTTCCTTCTAAGTAAGTTTTTATCCATTCCAAGACATTTCCACCTATTCTAGCCATTGATTGCAGCTTCCTAATAAGTCTCCCATGTGGAACAGTGTCAAACGCTTTCTGGAAGTCTAGGAATATGCAATCTGCCCAGCCCTCTCTTTCCTGTAAGATTTGGCTTACCTCATCATAAAATTCTAATAAGTTTGTTACTGTTGATCTTCCTTCTCTGAAGCCATGTTGCCTCACTGACAAAAAGTTGAAGGATTCCAAGTGAAGAGAGATATGTTTCCTTAGTAGTTTCTCCATAAGTTTGCAAACTATGCTGGTCAAGGAAACTGGTCTATAGTTCAGAGCCGTATCCCTCCTTCCCTTTTTGAAGATAGGTATCACATTTGCTTGTTTCCAGCATCTTGGAATCTCCCCTGACTCCAGTGACTCCTTAAATATGATACTTAGTGCCACTGATATTGTGTTTGCGCATTTTTTAAGCACATGAGGGGATATGTCATCAGGACCTGTAGCTTTATGAACATCTAAATCCATCAGCGCTTTGCATACCTCTGTGGCTGTAAGGTTGATGTTCTCTAATACCGGCCCTTGAGCTTCTATCACTGCAATCTGAGGGGGTGGGGTATTTTCTACTGTAAATACTGACTGAAACTCCTTGTTCAATTCTTTGCAGATCTCTTCGTCCGTCTCAGTGATGCTTCCATCCGCTCTCTTTAGCCTTAAAACCTGTTCTTTTACCTTCAGTTTTCCTCTGATAAAGCTGTGGAAAAGCTTGGGATTTTCTTTAGCCTTCCTGGTGATGTCCCTCTCATAATCTCTCTCTGCCTCTCTCCTTTTACTTAGGTAGTCATTTCTTGCTCTTTTGTAGGTTTGCCAGGCATTTATGTTTTTTCTCCTCCTATACCTTTTCCAGCATTTGTCTCTCCACTCCTTAGCTCTTTTACACCCATTATCGAACCATTTCTCTCTGGCATGAATTACACCTACTTTGGTGACAGGTATGCAGCAATCTACTATCTTCCCATATTTCTCACAAAAGATGTCATACATTTCTTGTACAGATTTGTTGTAAAATAAGGTTCTCCAGTCAATAACTGCAAAAAGCTCATTCATTTTGATGTAATCTCCTTTCGGATAGTTCCTCCTCATGTCCTCAGTGCCTCTACTCTCAGGAAGAATGTCTTCAATGATATACTCCATCAACAACACACAGTGGTCACTCTTTCCAATTGGTGGTTCATACTCAATATTTTCAATATCCAACACATTATCTGTGAACACCAGATCAAGTAGTGATGGCTCATCCCTACCCCTGGCTCTTGTTGGTTCCATTACATGTTGGTGTAGGAAATTCCCTTGTACGCAATCTAGGAATCTTGCCCCAAATGAGTCCTCACCACTGTGTGGGTCAAGATTTATCCAATCTATCTCTTTATGATTAAAGTCTCCCATAATCAAAATCCTACATTTTTTCTCCCGCGCCATGTTAACAACTGAGTTTATGACTTCAATCGTACCTATATGACTTTCCTCATAAATTTCAAGCCTATTTTGGTTCCTTGGTGGGTTGTATACAACAGTTATTATAATGCTCTCTGACCCAGTATTTATGCGAGCAACAAGAAATTCCCTGAACTCACTTTCTATAGCCAAGTTTATTTCTTCAACTTGAATCCTCTCACTTATGAGCAGTGCTATCCCTCCACCAGTCCTCTCAGATCTTTCGACCCTTAGTATTCTGAAGCCCTTAGGAAAAACTGTGACACTGTTTATGTCCTCACTCAACTTAGTCTCTGTAATTGCTACTATATCTGCCTTACTGTTGTGAATCCTATCTTTTAATTCTACTGCCTTACCAGCTAATCCATCAGCATTTGTGTATAACAGTCTTAATGAGGCCCCATCCCCTGATCTTTTGTCATTATCTTCTTTATCTCCCCTTTGTCTGGAAGTATTCTGTAACGAAAATTTTTCTTCTCTTCTTCATTTCTTTCATCATTTAACCTTCTTGACTCTTGCAACAAGTTTTTGATCTTTCCCATCTCTTCCTGTGTTCTGTATCGTCTAATGAACACTTCTTTGCATTCTTGAAGGTCTTTTAGACTTTTTTTTCTCAACAATATTTCCCTACATGTCTCCCCTCTCTCAAAGGTTACTTTTGTTGGTCTCGGCTTTCCTTCCCTCGAATATTTACCTAGTTGGTGTATGTTTACAATATCCTCAGGACCACATACTACTCCAAGCTTTCTTATCAGGTCTACAACGTTAGCTTTATTTTCTTCAAGTCTCCCCTGCCATGTTGGCTCCTGGGATTCACTTATGCCTGAGATTACCACTGTCTTCTCCTTATCAAGTGCCTGTCTGATGAGTGGGTTTGCCCTTTCCATCACAACGTCTTTCATTTTTTCGATTACTGTCTCTTTATAGTCAACTGTTTGTATGTTTTCCAGTGCCACCACCTTTACAGCCTCTTTTACTGCCACATTCCCCTTTAGTGCATCAGCAAAGGACGTTTTCATGGCATCATTTTCCATATTCAGCTCCTGGAACTCTTTTCTGAACTGTTCAATGTTTTCCTTAATCTGAACATTCCAAGCAGCAATCTCGTCTCTCTCAGAAGAGAGCAGTGAACTAACATCTAATTCCTTTAGGTTGTCATTTAGCTGTTTGTTTTTATCTTCTTGTTTAGAAATTCTAGATTCTAGTTGACTCTTTTCCCCTTCCAGCTTCTTTATTCTTTTTTCTAGTTCCTTTCTCTCCTGCCCTTGTGCTTTATTTGCTTCCTCCAAAGATCTTATTTGTTCTCTGAGTGTTTCATTCTCTTTCATTTCTCCATCCATATTCCGAATTTTATCATCAAGGCTTGTAACCATTTCCTCTAACTTCTTGATTCTCTGTTTAAGTCCTCTGATGACTACCCCTTCTCCTGACCCATGGGCGGGAGAGGTTTGGGACAGAGATGGCTTCATTTCTATGTTCTCCCTCTCACAGAATATAGAAAGAAGACGAGAAAGAGGAAAAAAAAAGAAAAGAGAGAAAAGAGCAAAACTTCTAATTTACCTTCACACAGAATTTTTATATCTCCATATAAGTGCTATTTAGTGACTCAGTTTGTCTCCTTTCTGGTAACACACATCTTAACTTAAAAACTTGACCATGGTAATTCAAGTATAAAAAGAAAAAGAAAAACAAAAGTCAAACCTGAAGGAAAATTCGAATTTGTGTTCGAGGTGGCACCCACCTGTTTCTGTTATATATTCTTCCTAACTGATAAACTGACTTGCTAACCAAGATATGTTATCACGGGATTTAGACTTTACATTTAACTCAATATATATACAAAAAAAACAAAATAGCAAAAGAGAAAGCTAAAAGAAAAGCAAAAAAAATGAAGAAAATAGGACTGCTGTACTACTTGGCAACTTAACTCAGTACTGTTGACAGGTGGGTATTTGGTAATTTTTTTTTTTTTTTTTATTATTCAATTTTTTCGTGTATCAAACTAACTAACTAGTTAATATAAATGGGAAGGATACTGATTTTAACAATATATAGAACCACAGGATCAGGTAAAACGGCTTAAGAGCTTTCCCCAGTTTACACAAAAAATTAGGTAATGTGGTGTGATGGCTCCACGTCTGGCAACTCTTCTAGATTTCCCTCAAGGCAGAAACTGGACGGCAGCTTCTCTCTCTTCCTCACGAAAAAGTTCTCAATTTTTTTCCTTTAATATGAACAGTCTCGTCTTACAACAAATATTAGTTTTTGTACTCACAATACTCTGCAGGATTTCAGATTTATGGAAGTTATGGTAAAGTTTTCCACTAAGCACTTTAGTGATTACCTAATTGTGTTTACGGGAAAGAGCCCAAAGCTCGTATCTTCCCGTCTCCTGATCGGTTCCATTTTATACTTAGTGATACTTATCATACCTGTCCTTAAAACTATGGATTGAGATAGCATTAACTACCTCCTCGCTTAGCCAATTCCAATTATCAACTACTCTTACACTGAAAAGGTATTTCCTTACATCCTGCAAAGAAGTTTTCTTACGAAGCTTCAAACTATGACCTCTAGTTCTAGAGCCAGCCATATCAAAATATCGATTCCTATCCACTCTATCATAATGATGAAGGAATTTAAAGACTGTCACCATATCCCCCCTCAATCTTCTAGCTTCGAGTGATAGTAAGTCCAATTCCCTCAGCCTCTCATCATAACTGAGATTGCGTATTTCTGGCACCAGTTTCGTGCATGTCTTTGAACTTTTTCAAGATTAGCTATGTGCTTTTTCAAGTGTGGATTCCTAAAGGGGGCTGCATATTCGAGTTTTGGCCTCACATAGGGTACATGAATATTTCTGAACATTTCCTTGTCCATGTGCCTGAAGGCTACCCTTACATTTGATAAGAATACATATGCTGTTACTATGCCATTTATATGTATTTCTGGAGACAAATCTGCCAGTATGTTTACTCCTAGATCTCTCTCATTTTCTGTCTCTTGAAGTTGTACTCCAGCCACCGAGTAGTCAAGTTTGGACCTTCTTGCACTTGTACCCATTCTCATTACCTTGCATTTTGAAGTATTGAATTTCATTAGCCACTTTTCTGACCACTCATGCAGATTATTTAGATCCTCCTGAAGTTCTCTACCATTGTTCTCGTTTTTTACTTTCTTCACAATCATTTACAGACTCTGTGATTACCTAATTGTGTTTACGGGAAAGAGCCCAAAGCTCGTATCTTCCCGTCTCCTGATCGGTTCCATTTTATACTTAGTGATACTTATCATACCTGTCCTTAAAACTATGGATTGAGATAGCATTAACTACCTCCTCGCTTAGCCAATTCCAATTATCAACTACTCTTACACTGAAAAAGTATTTTCTTACATCCTGCAAAGAAGTTTTCTTACGAAGCTTCAAACTATGACCTCTAGTTCTAGAGCCAGCCATATCAAAATATCGATCCCTATCCACTCTATCATAACCATGAAGGAATTTAAAGACTGTCACCATATCCCCCCTCACTCTTCTAGCTTCGAGTGATGGTAAGTCTAATTCCCTCAGCCTCTCATCATAACTGAGATTGCGTATTTCTGGCATCAGTTTCGTGGCATGTCTTTGAACTTTTTCAAGCTTAGCTATGTGCTTTTTCAAGTGCGGATTCCAAAAGGGGGCTGCATACTCGAGTTTTGGCCTCACATAGGTTACATAAATATTTCTGAACATTTCCTTGTCCATGTGCCTGAAGGCTACCCTTACATTTGATAAGAATGCATATGTTGCCCTTACTATGCCATTTATATGTATTTCTGGAGACAAATCTGCCAGTATGTTTACTCCTAGATCTCTCTCATTTTCTGTCTCTTGAAGTTGTACTCCAGCCACCGAGTAGTCAAGCTTGGGCCTTCTTGCACTTGTACCCATTCTCATTACCTTACATTTTGAAGTATTGAATTTCATTAGCCACTTTTCTGACCACTCATGCAGATTATTTAGATCCTCCTGAAGTTCTCTACCATTGTTCTCGTTTTTTACTTTCTTCACAATCTTTGCATCATCTGCAAACATATTCATGAATGAATTTACAGACTCTGGTAGGTCATTTACATATACAAGGAACAAAAGTGGCCCTAAAACTGAACCCTGTGGAACTCCACTACTAATTCTTCTCCATTCAGACACTGAGTGTCTTACTCTAACCCTCTGTTCCCTTCCTTCTAAGTAAGTTTTTATCCATTCCAAAACATTTCCACCTATTCTAGCCATTGATTGCAGCTTCCTAATAAGTCTCCCATGTGGAAAAGTGTCAAACGCTTTCTGGAAGTCTAGGAATATGCAATCTGCCCAGCCCTCTCTTTCCTGTAAAATTTGGCTTACCTCATCATAAAATTCTAATAAGTTTGTTACTGTTGATCTACCTTCTCTGAAGCCATGTTGCCTCACTGACAAAAAGTTGAAGGATTCCAAGTGAAGAGAGATATGTTTCCTTAGTAGTTTCTCCATAACTTTGCAAACTATGCTGGTCAAGGAAACTGGTCTATAGTTCAGAGCCGTATCCCTCCTTCCCGTTTTGAAGATAGGTATCACATTTGCTTGTTTCCAGCATCTTGGAATCTACTCCAGTGACTTTTTAAATATGATACTTAGTGCCACTGATATTGAGTTTGCGCATTTTTTAAGCACATGAGGGGATATGTCATCAGGACCTGTAGCTTTATGAACATCTAAATCCATCAGCGCTTTGCATACCTCTGTGGCTGTAAGGTTGATATTCTCTAATATATATATATATATATATATATATATATATATATATATATATATATATATATATATATATATATATATATATATATATATATATATATATATATATATTTGGCTATAATTCCCCTTGTAATGTGGATGGCCACACTTGAAAAATCACGTAGTTTTATATATATATATATATATATATATATATATATATATATATATATATATATATATATATATATATATATATATATATATATATATATATATATATATATATATATATATATATATATATATATATATATATTTATATTTATTTATTTATTTATTTATTTATTTATTTATTTATTTTTTTATTTTTTATTTTTTTTGCTATAATTCCCCTTGTAATGTGGATGGCCACACTTGAAAAAGCACATAGCTAAGCTTGAAAAAGTTCAAAGACATGCCACGAAACTGGGGCCAGAAATACGCAATCTCAGTTATGATGAGAGGTTGAAGGAATTAGACTTACCATCACCGGAAGCTAGAAGATTGAGGGGGGATATGGTGAGTTTTAAAATTCCTTCATGGTTATGACAGAGTGGATAGGGATCGATATTTTGATATGGCTGGCTCTAAAACTAGAGGTCATACTTTGAAGCTTCGTAAGAAAACTTCTTTGCAGGATGTAAGGAAGTACTTTTTTTAATGTAAGAGTAGTTGATAATTAGAATTCTCTAAGCGAGGAGGTAGTTAATGCTAATTCAATCCATAATTTTAAGGACAAGTATGATAAGTATCACTAAGTACAAATTGGAGCCAACCAGGAGACGGGGAGTTACGAGCTCGGGGCTCTTTACCGTAAACACAATTAGGTAATTACGTTCGCTATAGGCCAAACATACCTCGATCTCTACTCTTAGCTACTTGGGGATGAAGGGTTGCCACAATCCCCCATCGTGCTTTGGTCATCCACAGGGTAAATGGAAAAAGAGCTTCTGCCGTGAGGCACTACAGCCGTAGTTCTGACATTATTAATATATATATATATATATATATATATATATATATATATATATATATATATATATATATATATATATATATATATATATATATATATATATATATATATATATATATATATATATATATATATATATTTATTTATTTATTTATTTATTTATTTACC
>JAXCGZ010024121.1:12500-14941 GCA_037179515.1 Halocaridina rubra | reverse complement strand
AATGAATTCTCTTTTGCTGACTTCCAGCTTTACTGAGATGACTTACTAAAGTCGTGTAAATCAACCAGGGAAACTTGAGGTCTTGCTTTGGATTTTATGAGGTCATTGACTGAGTGCATAAGTTTGATTAGCAAATACCCAATCAACAGGCCAGTTTCAACCTTAAAGCACCTTCTCCCAATTTTGATTTTGTTTTTAATCCAAAACAATCTCTTGTTTTTTTCACAAACACCTGCCTAAATGAACTCATAAAAAATCTTTTCTCGATTTAAGGGATTTTTATCTTAAAAAGTTTCTTACTCTTTTTCCTTTGGCCTAAGGTAATAGTACAGGTTGACCTACATTTTATATTCAAGAAGAGTTTTGTAGAATTATATTTTTTAATTGATGAAAAAAAACAAAAGAGGTCGTGTTGCTTCTTCGAAGAGTGCTTCAACTGAAGAGTGCCTCAAGAGGGAGCCTTCAATAAATGTGTGTGTAGGTGTTGAGTTTATCTCCTCTCTTCTTCTTCTTCTTCTTCTTCTTCTTCTTCTTCTTCTTCTCTTCTTCTTCTTCTTCTTCTTCTTTATTCTTATTCTTATTCTTATTCGTAGTAGTAGTAGTAGTGGTAGTATTAATATTATTATTATTTTGTTATTATTATTTTATTATTATTATTATTATTATTATTATTATTATTTTGTTTATTATTATTTATTATTATTATAATTATTATTATTATTATTATTATTTTGTTATTATTATTTATTATTATTATAATTATTATTGTTATAATTCTTATTATTATTATTGATGCTGTTGTTGATTTTGTATGAGAGCATGTATACCTTTGATTGTTATTTTTGTTATATGAGAACAGACAAACCAAATAACCAATTATATCTTCCCAAAAACATATTTCACTTCAAGCGAAAAAAAATAAAAACATTAATTTTGACGAATGTAGAAGTCCAAAGACAATCTACTCATTGTTTATGACGTAAAACCACTTCACTCTTGACTCGCATCTGATTGGCTAATTGACTAATTAATGCCTTATTTGTCACGTGCGCGGAAAGAGAGGGCGGAGCAATAATTAGGGCATCGGTAGAAAGTATCTTTTGATTGGGTCGTTAGATTTCCCTTTAAAAAAGGGGGGGAAGGGATCTGCGCTCATCGGGCCTGGACACGAAGAAAACATAAAGTAAAGAGAAACAGAGCTGGGGAGTGTTGTGTATTGTCAGATGTGATGGGGCCATTAGAGCTGGGTAACGAATATCCAAGAATATTCGTAGTTGATGTTGGCATAGGATTCGGTTTTACGTCACGAACTCCATTTTCTACTAAAGAGGCTAGGGACGGTTTGCCTTCTTGCGAAGGACTTGTTTTGGCAGATGTAATCGTTACCCCTGAGTGTATGCCCTTACTAACCTCAGTCCGCGACGGGGCGCGAACCCTCGACCTGCCGCCTCAGAGTCGCGGACCGCTACCATTTTGCCACGGAGACTAACACATATGATGGAAGAGAAATTTTAATATTTCGCTTTTGAATGAAAAGAAAGAATTTTCCTGAGAATAAGCATGATGACAGTGATTCTTTATCTTCTCCATTATTATTATTATTATTATTAATTATTATTATTATTATTATTATTATTGTAGTCACCGTGGCTCAACCGGTAGCGTCTGCGACTCTGAGGCGTCAGGTCGAGGGTTCGCGCCCGGTCACGGTCTGAGGGTTAGCAAGGGCATGCACTCAGGGTAACGATTACAACCCCTGCCAAAACAAAGTCCTTCGCAAGAAGGCAACCGTCCTAAGCCCTTGGTTGAAAAGGGAGTCCGTGACGTAAAAACTGGAACATTATTATTATTATTATCATAATATTATTATTATTATTATTATTATTATACTATAATTATTATTCTTTATCAATAACGATACTAATAATTTTTATTATTATTATTATTATTATTATTATTATTATTAGTAGTAGTAGTAGTAGTAGTAATATTGTCCAAATAAAAAAATCAAATTCACATAACGTAACTGATTTTGTAATGTTCGCCATTTTAAACATGGAACCTCGAAAGGAAGTTGAAATATAATAGAAATTAAGATTAAAAAAATGTAATTGTTCTGAGACATTTTGGCTGGCTGTTGTTGACTGGGGGGGGGGGGGGTAGGCGTTGGTCCACGCTGTTGTGCCAAAAATTTGGTCTTGACCTCATGAGAGAGAGAGAGAGAGAGAGAGAGGAGAGAGAGAGAGAGAGAGAGAGGAGAGAGAGAGAGAGGAGAGAGAGAGAGAGAGATTCTCTGACTTTATCCTAAGGCGTTTGTCAGGTTTATTTATTTTATCTGTTTAGTTTACATTATCTCTCTCTCTCTCTCTCCTCTCTCTCCTCTCCTCCTCTCTCTTCTCTCTCTCTTCTCTCTCTCTCATCCTCTCTCTCTCTCTCTCTCT
>JAXCGZ010024121.1:0-7500 GCA_037179515.1 Halocaridina rubra | reverse complement strand
ACATATATATATATATATATATATATATATATATATATATATATATATATTATATAGTTATTTTATATCACCTTATTACTTTAGTTAATCCATTAATTTATTTATTTATTTTGCATCCTATAAAATCTTTGTTACCCCTCTCTGCATCAATTCAGGTCCATACAGGTGAGTTAGCCTAAGAGACCCCATTTCGAGCCTGCTTCATTCCTGGACGAAAAAGTTTATTTATATTTCATCTGACCTCTCTAGCTCCATCCAACTCAGCTGGCATAACTGAATACACAAGAAAACTGCAGGTCATTATTGGCAACTGTTAAACCGTATTCTAAATCACCAGAAAAAGTTGAAGTATAGGCCCAAGAAAACCAAATAAAAATATGTAAATAAATTAATTGATAAATGAATAGATTAGTGTATGAATTAACAAATATATTAATTAACAAATAAGTAAACAAGTAAACAAATAAGTAAATACAGTATATTATGACAAAAAGGAGATACGAATTTAAACCCTTTGATCGTTGGAAAAAAAAAAAAAAAACGCAACATGTAGCCCGAAAGGCTGTGGTATTTTCGATGCATACCCGCTATGGAGTGACTAAGCGCTTTAACGTGGAGAATAACAATTCAAGGACAGCCAAGGAATTTAGCTTGTCACAGAATATTGTAAGTGCTTACTCGAAAAACAGTTGCTAAATACGTGTTTAGCATATTTCCTTACTTATCAATAAATGATGATGAACTCACTTTTATTGCACTTATATCATTACACACCTCTTATTATCCCTTCACTTCTGACAAGTCATTACACTCTCCATCTCTGTTACATTTTACTTGATGTATTTTTCGTGCCCAGTCTCGGTGGGGGCTGTTTTGTTTTATTTTATATTTTTGGCCCGTCCTGGTGTCACAATAATATATATATATATATATATATATATATATATATATATATATATATATATATATATATATATATATATATATATAAAGTTTATTGTATTACTATTAGCCCCATTTGAGGATGGACAAAGATGGACTGAAGCTTGGGATTTAAAGTTGGATGCCCTTCCTACCGCCCCACCGTGCGCTTGAACATAAATCAGCTACCTCCCAACTGAAGCACTTTAATAGTCACGCTACGGCGCTCACCACTTAAAAGACTTGTTTTAAAATGTATTTATGAGAGAGGATTGTGCAGTTTTGAATTAAACATTTGAATTTAAATACGATCTTCTCATGTATAGAGACCTTGTTATATATATAAAAAACATTACAGGTTTTTTTATATTTATATTTAATTTAAAGAAAATAAAGCCATACCCATGCATATGGTATACACTTATAGGTGTCATTTATTTTGAAAACAAATTGACGTAAAATGTAAACATTGTAACGGAGTTCTGTTAATTGCAGCTATTGTGAAATCTTTAATAACGATTCATTTAAATAATAAATTTTCATTTTACTTAGACTTTTTGTTACGATTTGCAAATTAAGTAACATCTTTCCAGTATTTATTGGGTGGTGTGAGGGGAGCTGCCATGTGATGAAGCGGTGGGAGTAAACCAGCTGCGGTTGTCGGGTCTCTTTCTAGAATATCCTTGCCTGCCTCCCTTGTGGATGACCCAAGCAGGGTGGAAATGTTGCAACCCTTTATCTCCAAGGAGCTAAGAGGAGTAGATGAGATATGTGAAAATCATGGGGAATGCGTTTCTTGGCTCGGCCACCTTCCTTACAAGGGGGAATGAGGCAATGTATATGTATGTCAGGTTAGGTTAGGTTAGGAATAATTTTGCATAATTCTTCTGTCAACCTTAAAAAAACGACCATAACGAACTGAATAACATTAAAAGAAACGCATAGTGTACACGAGTTGACGACACTAAAAAAAAGTTATACAATGAACGAAAATTTTGCATGACAACCCTTCCTAACGCTCCGCGGAAGGCTTGGTCGCGTGTGTGTCACTTTCCGAGTCGTCCTCTATGTTGAAATATCAATTTTGGATAATATTTCTGCAAACTATCTAGAGCATAGGAACCCATCCGCTTACCATTTTAACGTACAATACACAGGTTAACGACACTTGGGCGTTCACACACAGTAGTACTTTTAAGAATGCACATGTGATTACCTAATTGTGATTACCTAATTGTGTTTACGGGAAAGAGCCCAAAGCTCGTATCTTCCCGTCTCCTGATCGGTTCCATTTTTAGACTTAGTGATACTTATCATACCTGTCCTTAAAACTATGGATTGAGGTAGCATTTACTACCTCCTCGCTTAGCGAATTCCAATTATCAACTACTCTTACACTGAAAAAGTATTTCCTTACATCCTGCAAACAAGTTTTCTTCCGAAGCTTCAAACTATGACCTCTAGTTCTAGAGCCAGCCATATCGAAATATCGATCCCTATCCACTCTATCATAACCATGAAGGAATTTAAAGACTGTCACCATATCCCCCCTTACTCTTCTAGCTTCGAGTGATGGCAAGTCTAATTCCCTCAGCCTCTCATCATAACCGAGATTGCGTATTTCTGGCACCAGTTTCGTGGCATGTCTTTGAACTTTTTCAAGCTTAGCTATGCGCGCGCGTGTGTGTGCAATATCGTATCTTCACCTAGCCGGTTGATACTTAATACGTACAAGGGGTAGAATTAGACCTCTATCCCTCTGTTGATTCCTCTCTCTCCCGCCCTATCCAGCACCCAGGAGCTACGGTCCAGGAACTCGCCTCCGTTTCCCTCCCATGAAGGGAATAAAAACCAGTTGGGGTGAATCGCTTTCAGAACGGGTTTTAATTTTTTTTTTTTTATTCATTCTTGTTATTTTTTATTTTAAGTCTGTTTCTCTTTCTTGTGGAAGCTTCCTTGGGTTTAATTTCGTTAAGAGCCATCTTTCTTTCGTTATTATTTCTACTCTCTTATTATTCATTTTGTCTGCTTTTCGTTTTATTTATTGTTTTAATTCCTCGGATTTCATTTCGTTATTAGTCTTCTCGTTTCAGATTTAAATGATGATATTGTTGTTATTTTTGGTGTGCAGAAATGAGAAAATAATAATAATAATAATAATAATAATAATAATAATAATAATAATAATTATTATTATTATTATTATTATTATTAGTTTTATTTTGCCTTGACTTAGCCACCCCCTTGAAAGAGGGAATATAGCTCTCGTATAGATTATTATTATTATTATTATTATTATTATTATTGCTCTCCATAACGTGTTCCATTAATCCAATTTACTTTGTTAATATAACATTGCTAAATACATGTTATCATTTCTTGTTTTAAGTATAAACACTTGATTAAACCACGCTAATCTATAACCTTCATAATCATATTTTTTATAAATCCAAAAGGCAGATCTTAAAATAGACTGTGAAACATTAAAAGCAAAATGTTTTGCTGCGCAGATTTCAAATGCAAATATAGAAGCCAGCAAATACTGTTGCAGTTGCATATACCCAGCAAACATGATATTTATACATGCAAGCTAGCTATGGATTGATACCATAAATAAATTTACATTATTATGTCATATCGCGACTGTTTCTATTATGAGTTTGTCTGTGTATACGTCTGTGTATTATTTTTGTATGTGTAGGTACTGTAGTGTAGAAACGTTATGCGTATTATCTAAATGAATACAGACACAGGTGTATATCCTATTGTTGTTTATAGTTTTTTTCATAGAGGGAGGAGTTGCTGGATTTCAGGGAAATATTAATTAGGCCCATGAAATTCAGTGGATAACTCAATGTTTATTAAAAGCTGTTCATATATTTTGCTCAATGCTATAACATGCATTTATTTAACATGAGTTAATTAGTTCTTACATTTCTTGACCCAGAATTAAGTTGCATTTATTAACAACAGTTCATTAGTTATTACATTTATTAACCCAGAATTAAGTTATTATCTGTAAAGTAACTTTATAATGAATTCCATAGTTTTTTTTATATCCTATTATCAAATATTTCTTTCGGAAATTCTAAGAAAAAAAACCGCTTTTTAAAATTAATATTTAATAATTTGCTGTTTTTCAAATTACATTATATACTTGTAGATTCTGTAATGAGATAACTCTTATTTCCTTTTTGGGGGGGGATTTGTTTAATACATGTGCTCCACAAGGATATTTACTTTAGTAATCCTGAACAGAAACCATCATATATATTATAGAAGGAACTAAAATAGGCCTAGCCTAGTTATATACTATTTAAAAACTGAGATTGGAATCAACAAGGTTTTACTAAACTATCATGGACCTCAGGAGTCCGAGGTATCACCGTTGAAAATTGAATATTATATATATATATATATATATATATATATATATATATATATATATATATATATATATATATATATATATATATATATATGTGTGTGTGTGTGTGTGTGTGTGTGTGTGTGTGTGTGTGTGTGTTAAAGGAGGGTTTCGTTGTAAATGAAAACGTAGGCTAACAAAAAAAGGGTGATTGAAATAGCAGAAGAATGGCAGTATGAGATGAAAATGGAAGGAAAATAGGAAATATTTTGTAAATTTAAAGAAGCATTAGAAAAATGAAGTGACATATGAATGAGATAATAAAAAAACGAAGAAATGGTTGAAGAAGAATAAAACAAAATATCAAGTAGAAAATGGAGACGGAATGAGAATTGTATCGTAAAAAAAAAGAAGAAAAATTATGAGAATAAAAGATGCTTCAATGAGAAGGACTGAAAGCGAGTAGGTAACAAAGCAGAAATAAAATTTATCAAAGAATAGCCTCACCGTATTCCCTGCATGTCGTAAAAGGCGACTAAAAGTGGACGGGGCGGGGGGACTAGGAATCCCCCCCTTGTACCAACCTCCTGTGAGACGTCAAAGAAGAAGGGGAGTAGAGGGGAGAATAACTTCTCCCCAAACTGTTTTCCTTTTTTGATGGCTACCCCCCAATTAAAGGGGGAAACAGCCAAGGTATATGTATGTATTTATAATATAAACGAAAAACAAGAATAAGATGCAAAATAAAAGGAAAAGAAACCGAAAATGGCAATTAAAGGCAGTACAAGACAAACAAACAAACATACTTTATTTCCATTTCAATACAATGGGTATTCGTCAGCCAGGGCAAGCCCCCCCCCCACTGTGGTGTCCAACCACAGCAGTTCCTGCCAGTAAACAGCTTAAACTCTCGGTCTTGGACGGGAACCGATCTTTCGACCTCGTGAATGCGAAGCCAGCGCGTTACCACTGTACTAGCCAGCAGGAATAAGGAAGGCGAAATAGGTGCGAAGAAAGAATAAAATACAAGAGGAAGAACCAGGAAAATTGTTATGTAAGGTAGAAAAAAAAGACGCAGGAAAAAAAGGAGACATTAATAATCACGTTGAAGAGTAGATGAAATAGCAAAAGAAACCGATGCGAAAGAAATAACACACACGAAGAAAATGAAGAATTGTAAGCTGTGGAAAATAGATGAGCTGCTTGAAGCGAAGGGTGAGCGTGGAAGGATTATGTTTGCTTCGCATGCTCTCTCTCTCTCTCTCTCTCTCTCTCTCTCTCTCTCTCTCTCTCTCTCTCTCTCTCTAACATTAATTCAGCTTTTTCGACTAGGGAAATTTGCACACTGAAAATGTAGAGATTATCTATTTGTGACACCGCTTGATATAGGTACGTGATAGATTTTATAATTTTAGAAAACAGAAACAAATATCAACTAAAAAGTCACAGGAAAATAAATTACAAAGTAAAAAAAAATCATAGAAAAGTCTAACCTAACCTAACCTATCCTGTCTGTGACTTTATTACCAACCACGAACTATCCAAGACATCAATAAAAGAAACGGAAATATAAATTGAAAATATGCTATGTCTTTTATCACCTAATATGCATTATTGGTAATGCATTGACTTTGAAGAGTTGTAATAGAAAGTGTACAACATTGTACATATATTGTACATCGTGTCAGGCTATTGTTAATTGCCCAAAATGACGTGGCCTTGAACTTTTATTTTACGTATGTGACCTTTTCGTGAAGGTTTGAAAGTGCAGAGATAGCTCTCTGGGAGTTCTTTCACTCATGACATGTAATGGTAAAAAATGGACTTTGAAGTAATTACTACTACAACTAATACTACTTTTACTACTACTACATTATAAGACTCTTACTTTAATTTCCTAATTTGGCCTTTAAGAACTACATCCTCATATGCCAAACACTATATTTTTGCTTTAGAGTTTGACACTACTACTACTACTACTACTACTACTACTACTACTACTACTATTTTTTTACGAGACCGAAGGAACAAACTCACTATCCTTGTTCGAATACTCAAATGGTCTATCCCTCGAGCACCCATTTTTTTATTAGCTACAACTGCTAGTGCTGCTACTATGACTACTACTACGATTTTTTATTTTATTTTATTTTAGGAACCATCTCATCTTTTAAGCTCGATTTGGTACCAAACTAGCTAATCATATGTAAAGATCTTTGTAAAGAAAGTGGACCTCTCAAACATACACTATCACTCCTATTTATTGCTACTACTGCTGCTGCTGCTACATTATTATTATTATTATTATTATTATTATTATTGTTATTATTATTATCATTATTATTATTATTATTATTATTGTTATTATCATCATCATATGATGAGATGCAGATATCACAGACGGATGGATAATGGACTAAAAACTGGGTCCACGTGATTGGAGAGGGGGCTTGAACTATGGCTATTTAGTAGGTATATAGTCGTATACTCTGGTGCTATCACTGTCTCTTGCATCTACCTTTCAATAATGACCTTTAATCTTTAACACATGTGAAGCAGAGAAACCCCAGGGTGCGCCAGGGTTCTTCATATTTACGAGCCAAAATCACCTAACTTAACCTAACAATTTCAGGGTTATTTAACTTTACATATGATTCTTATGGTTTACTCATCGTTATAAAATCCCTTAAAATTATGGAAATGCATGTAGCATTTGCTGTTTCCTCGCTTAACGAATCCTTATATCCTGCAAAGAAGTTCTTACGAAGTTTCGAACTATGACCTCTTGTTCTAGAGCCCCTTATCTCATATCATATCATCGCTCCCTATCCACTGTCAAAGTCATAGGTGGAATTTAAAAACCGTTACCATATCTCTCTCTTTTAGTTCTCTTGGTGGTAAGAGTAACTCATTTAGCCTTATCCTCATATTTGAGCTCTCGTATCTATCACCGTATTCGTATCATGTCTTGAACTTTCTCCTATTAATTGCAAGTTTTTTCTAGTTCAAATTGGATAAGGGTGCTGCATATTCAAGCTTAGGCTTCACATAAGTCATGATAATTTTTTTCATATGTCTGAAATCCACCCTTACGTTTCCTAAGAAAACATATGCTACCTTTATTATACCATTTGTATGCATTACCAGAGACACATAGGCCAATATATTCACCCCAAGAACTCTTCCGTTCACAGATCGTGAGTGTGCGTGTG
>JAXCGZ010024120.1:0-14967 GCA_037179515.1 Halocaridina rubra | reverse complement strand
CAACTTATAACTCAAAACACTTTATCCCCAACATATGAAGAATTAGCAAGATAAATACGGTATGCATTCATTAAATTGTGGTTAACAAGAAATATTTGCAAAGCCAACTGGGAAAAATTACCTTTTAAATATTTGCAATTTTTTTTTTAGCAAATAGCTTTATTGACGAGTTTTTGACGTAAAACACTTTATTTACGATGATAGAAAGGGGTGAAATGAAATTAGAATTTATTAGGAAAAGAGATAGATTTTTACGGGCTCATAACCAGTCTTCAGAGGATGAGATTTTCGTTTATCACATTCAGTGAAAAGAAACTTCTCAGCAATGTATATCAGCTGTAATTTACAGGTTAAGGAATTAACTTTGGCATGTGAGATTCCAGTTTGGTAATCTACAAAATTTCGTGTGACTTGGAAGGAAATCAGAGAATATAAATCCATAAGATTTATCCAGTAACGAATGTAACTAATTCTCGAAAATAAACCAATTTGCTTGACCCACGAGCTTTACCATACACTATCCCTCACCTTGTTGTGCTAGATGAATTCCTGTGAAGATGCCACGTAATTAAGATTTGAAATAAACTTAGACTACCCAGGCGAGATGTTGCCTCTGGGCAGTCTCGGCGCCAAAAGAGAGCGTCTCCTTGTTCCTCCTGGTGAGTTCATCTGTAGGATACATTTCTAGAGCAGTAATTGGCTCTGATATCATTTTAAGGACTATTTTAGTGGTGGTCCCTGGCAGGCAATTATAGCAGAGATGCAAGGGAGAGACAGTATTTTTAGGTGCAACAAGTGGAAGCAAATAAAATAAAACGAGAATAATAATGAAAAGTTAGGTTACTGGTTCTTTTTTCTCTCTCATAATTTTCTTGGCTCGTAGCAGACAGAAAAATAGGAGCAGCCTTTATATCGGGGCTATACTTCTACACGTACAAAAAGAGTAAATAAGGTATATTTAGAATTAGCTATAAGCTAAAATACAAATTGCAAATAATCATAATCTGTGAAAGTCAAGAAGTGGGAATTAACTTTTTTAGTTAGAAAATAACAGTTATGTTAAAGGGAATTATTTTTTTTTAGTTAGAAAATAACAGTTATGTTACTAATTTATTTGATAAGGCATCTAACAGCCTTTGTTGACTTTGAGCGAAACACTCTGTCACATATATATATATATATATATATATATATATATATATATATATATATATATATATATATATATATATATATATATATATATATATATATATATATATATATATATATAATATATATATATATATATATATATATATATATATATATATATATATATATATATATATATATATATATATATATATATATATATATATATATATATATATATATATATATATATATATATATATATATATATATATATATACATAATATATATATATATATATATATATATATATATATATATATATATATATATATATATATATATATATATATATATATATATATATATATATATATATATATATATATATATATATATATATATATATATATATATATATATATATATATATATATATATATATATATATATATCAATTACTTTATATAATTACAACCATCTTTCATAAACAATACACACCCTCTTCTGCCATTACGATTACAATTATATATATATATATATATATATATATATATATATATATATATATATATATATATATATATATATATATATATATATATATATATATATATATATATATATATATATATATATATATATATATATATATTGACATTAAATGATAATTACATCCATCTTTCTTAACAAATACACATATTCTTCTACTAGTACGATTTCTTTTTCTTTTTTCTTTTGAAGTTAGCGCTGCTTGTTATGTTAACAGTGTTAACCCTCCCCCCACTGGTCACCATAAGCTTTCCTTGATCGAAGAAATATACCCAAGAAATAATGACGTCATTTATAACATCTGATGGGCTAGGAAACAGTCCCGGCGATGACGGGGCATAAAGCAATTCAGATTTTCACATCTCAGATGAAATATTTTAATGACTCTACACAAAGAAAATAATATTCTATATTTTTGTAACGTTTGTACATGAAGCGCAGTATAAAAGAATTCCATTGTGTATATACAGGCTGAAACATATTTTTCTCATGAGAAAATGATACACAGTAATCCCTCATTTATCGTGGGTGTAACGTTCTGGGACCACCCGCGATAGGTGAAAATCCCTGAAGTAGCAGCATTATATTTATTACAGGTATTTTACATTTATTTTTACCTTTATAAACCCTCCCTGCACTGCTAACAACTCACCCTTTACTTTATTAATAACAGCACGCAAGTGAAAATTTATATGAATGTGACAGGTAAGTTTACCATAAATAAGTGCGTGCAAGCGTAAAGCTATATGAATGTGATAGGTAAGCTTACCGTGAATGACATGATGATGACATTTACATACTGCACAGCCAATGATAGCTTTACGGCTGCTTTTTGCGAGAGGAGAACATGGTAATGGGGCGTTGCTGTTGCTGTTTCTTCTTTAGTGCAAAAATGGTCATGTAAGGAGTCATGGCATCGTCGATAATACTGCAGAAGTGCACCGAATGCACCATATCATCGTCCCACTCCTGATATTCGCCTCGTCCTTCTTGATGTAGTGAACAGTAGATTCGTTGATGCCAAAATGGCGGCCGACAGCCGAGAAAGTTTTTCCTTCCTTCGGCATATCTAACTTATCTGCTATGGTCAACATCTTCCTTTGCTGCTTATGCTCACTACCAGAAGCCTTAGAAGATGAAGGACGCTTGGGCGGCATTGCAGGGGTTGAAATAAAGCAAAAGTTTCACAAAAAGCACAAGCACAAAGTATTAGAGGCACAACACGAAAGGCTCACACGTGAGTAACTGAATGGGTGAGGCGAGAGACAATTGAAGATGCTGGAAGAATCAAGCTTCAATCAAAAAACCGATCAGACCCCAGGATAGAGAACACAATTGTGTGATTCGTCATCTCCCACCCATCAGCCAATAGCATCACGTGTACTATCTCACGTAGGTGCGATCCTTTGTGTTTTCTAAGACGCAGATACCGGTATTGTATTTTATATTGTGCAATACTGTGAGTTACATGATTAAATTTATGTTTTTTACTATTTATTACTGTTTATTATTCTAAGGCTGGGAAATACTTTTTTTTCTCAATAAAATAATGAAAATACTGGAAATTTTAATATTTCCACATATCGTGGATTCCCGCGATATACCCAGAAAATCTGCGATATAAAATACATATGCTCGCCATAAAAACCCGCAATGCACTGAATCCGCGGAATATAGCAAGGGATTACTGTATGTAATGCTGGCGTCACACATAGCCAAAATTCCCGACCCAACTCTTAAAACCGTCTAAAGACGGAATCCTCCCGGCAGCAATGACGTCATCATGATAATCGGGTGTAATTTTTCGTCCGCGTACGACGGAATCCTAACGGTCCTATGTAGTTTAAAAAAATCAAGGGGGTCCTGAACCGTCGTGGAGGGCCTACGATAATTGGCTGCTGCACCCAATAATCTCCGTGATTCAGAAGACCAAATCAGTCGTAGAAGACTGCGTATGACGGGTAAGATCGATCTTCTTGATAGTACGCGGGCGTAGGAGAAGGTGTATGCCCGCGTACGATCCAGAGGATCGATCCTACCTGGCGTACGCAGTTCTCCGGGTCTGGAATCGCTAAAAATTTAAAAATTCGCTTATATGTCTGGCAGCGCAGTATGAAAAGACAGCGCGCGCATGCGTGGTCTCATTTCTGACAACCCAGTCCTGGGCGTTCAGTTTTCCTGCTCGAAATATATAAATCAGGGTTATACTTTCACAAATATCCCATATATATATATATATATATATATATATATATATATATATATATATATATATATATATATATATATATATATATATATATATATATATATATATATATATATATATATATATATATATATATATATATATATATATATATATATATATATATATATATATATATATATATATATATATATATATATATATATATATATATATATATATATATATATATATATTTTCCATATATTTATTGTTCACTAGGATCAATTCTAACATAATTATATAAATGGAAAAGTAAGGGCAAATATAACTCTACCAAATTACTTTTTATTTGCGTTTACCAGTACATACAACTATCTTCTCAGTATAAAATAATGAAAATGAAACATATTAAGATCAGTTATTGTAATATGTGAAAAAAAATGAACTATCTATATGGGAATAAAATGCTAAAATTAAAGTTACAAACGTCGTCCTTTAAACCATTCTCTCTTGCCACGATACCCTTTCTTCGGGGGAATTACAGTATTCCTCCCGACCGCGTACAACCCCCTACGAACGTGGAAGTTCCCCTACGATGGGTCATGAGCGTCGGGAGCATGGTTGGCCCAGTCGTAACAGTCAAAAATTTAAATTTCCCATTTTCTATGATGAAACTTACGTTTGCGTACGATCAGTCGTACGCTAAATTACGTGTCCAAACTACGCCGTACGATTGCAATTACGATCCATAGGACTGCTTACACGGACATATGACGCACTTCCGACAGGCACAGGAATGGACCTGTCGGCTAAAAAATCTGCCGGATCTCCAAGGATTGAGCGAAGATTCCGTCGGAACGCGGTCTTAAGAGTCGGGTCGGGAGTTTTGGCTATGTGTGACGCCAGCATAAGTATACATGCAAATATATAGGAAATAGGCTTACATCTGTGAATGTAGGTATATACGTTTATAAAAATATGTAAGTATGTGAGCAAAACTATATATGTTACTGTTTGTATGCATATGCTAGCATGTCCATAAGAATTCATGTAATTACCTAATTGTGCTTACGGAAAAGAGCAACATCCTCGTAACTTCCCGTCTCCTGGTCGGTTCCATGTTGTACTTAGTGATACCTATCATACTTGTCCTTAAAACTTTGCATAGAGTTAGCTTTAACTACCTCCTCGCTTAGCGAATTCCACTTATCAACTACTCTTACACTAAAAAAGTACTTCTTTACATCCTGCAAAGAAGTTTTCTTACAATGATTCAAACTATAACCTCTAGTGCTAGTGCCAGCCATATCAAAATATCAGTCCCTATCCACCTTGTTAAAACCATGAAGGAATATAAAAACCGTCACCATATCCACCATTCATTCTTCTAGCTTCGAGTGATGGTAAGTCTAATTCCCTCAGGCTCTCATCATAACTGAGATTGCATATTTATAGCACCAGTAGTGACATGCATTTGAACTGTTTCAAGCTTAACTACGTGCTCTTTCAGGTGCGGATTCCAAAAGGGGGCTGCATATTCAAGTCTTGGCCTCACATGGGTTACATAAATATTTCTGAACATTTTCTTGTCAATGTGCCTGAAGGCTACCCTTACATCTGCTAAGAAAGCATATGCTGTCATTACTATGCAATTTATATGCATTTCTGGAGACAAATTTGCCAGTATGTTTACTCCTAGATCTCTCTCAATATCTGTCTCCTGAATGTCAGCTTATGCCATTGAACAGTCAAGCTTGGGGCCTTCTTGCACTTGTACCCATTCTTATTACTTTACATTTAGAAGTAATGAATTTCATTAGCCACTTTTCTGACCACTCATGCAGACTATTTAGGTCTTCCTGAAATTCGCTATCATTGATCTCGTCTTTTACTTACTTCACATCCTTTGCATCATCTGCAAACATATTCATGAATGAATTTACAGATTCTGGTAGATCATTTACATATACAAGGAAGAAAAGTGGCCCTAAAACTGAGCCCTGTGGAGCTCCACTAGTAACTCTTTCCCGTTCAGACACTAATTGTCTTACACTATCCCTCTGTTCCCTTCCTTCTCAGTAAGTTTGTATCCATTCCAAGGCATTTCCACCTATTCTCGCAATTGCTTGCAGCATCTTAATAAGTCTCCCGTGTGGGACAGTGTCAAAGACTGTCTGGAAGTCTACGAATTGACAATCTGCCCAGCCCTTTCTTTCCTGTAAGATTCGGCTTATCTCTTTATAAAATTTTAATAAGTTTGTTACTGTTGATCTTCATTCTCTGAAGAGATGTGTTTTCTTAGTAGTTTCTCCATAACTTTGCAAACTATGCTGGTAAGGGAAACAGGTCTATAGTTTAGAGCTGTATCCGTTCTTCCCATATTGAAGATAGGTAACACATTCGTTTGTTTCCAACATCATCTAACTCCATCAGTGCTTTGCATACCTCTGTGGCTGAAAAGATGATGTTCTCTAATATCGGCCCATAAGCTCCTATCTGCAATCTTAGGGGGTGGAGTATTTTCTGCTGTAAATACTGACTGCAACTCCTTGTTCAATTCTTTGCAGATCTCTTCATCCGTCTCAGTGATGCTTCCATCCGCTCTCTTTAGCTTTAAAATCTGTTCTTTTACCTTCAGTTTTCGTCTGATAAAGCTGTGGAAAAGTTTGGGATTTTCTTTAGCCATCCAGATAATATCCCTTTCATAGGCTCTCTCCGCCTCTCTTCTCTTACTTTGGTAGTCAATCCTTGCTCTTTTAAAACTCTGCCAGGCATTTATGTTTTTTCTCCTCCTATACCTTTTCCAGCATTTGCCTCACCACTCTTTAGCTCTCTTACACTCATTATTGAACGATTTCTCTCTCGCAAGAATAACTTTTATTTTGGTGGAAGGTATGCAACAATCCATCTTCCCATATTCCTCACAAAATATTTCGCACATTTCTTGTAAAGATTGTTGTTAAATAAGGTCCTCCAGTCAATAGCTACCAAAAGATAATTAATTTTGATAAGACCGCCTTTTGGATAGTTCCTCCTCGTCTCATCAGTGCCTCTACTTTCAGGCAGAACATCTTCAGTGATATACTCCATCAACAACACACACTGGTTACTCTTTCAAATTGGTGGTTAATACTCAAGTTTTTCAATATCCAACACATTATCTGTGAATACTAGATCAAGAAGCGTTGGCTCATCCCCACTCCTGACCTTCGTTGGTTCTAGTACATGTTGGTGTAGGAAATTCCCTTGTACACAATCTAGGAATCTTGCCTTGAATGAGTCCTCACCACTGTGTGGGTCAAGATTTATCCAATCTATCTCTCTATGATTAAAATCTCCCATAATCAAAATCCTACAATTTCTCTCCCGTGCAATGTTAACAACTGAGAGTATGACTTCAAAGTACCTATATGACTTTCCTTATAAACTTCTAGCCTATGTTGGTTCCTTGGTGGGTTATACACAACAGTTGCTATAATGTTCTCTGACCCAGTATTTATGCGAGCAACAAGAAATTTTTTGAACTCACTTTCTATAGCAAAGTTTATTTCTTCAACCTGAAATCTTTCACTTATGAGCAAAGCTACCCCTCCATCAGTCCTCTCAGATCCTTCAAACCCAAATATTCTGAAGCCCTTTAGAAAAACTGTGACACTGTTTATGTCCTCACTTAACATAGTCTCTGCAACTGCTACTATATCTGCCTAACTGTTGCAAATCCTATCCTTTAATTCTACTGCCTTACCAGCTAATCCATCAGCATTTGTGTACAGCAATCTTAATGAAGCCCCATCTCCTGATCTTCTATCATTATCTTCTTTATCCCCTCTTTGTATAGAAGAACTCTGATACAAACAACAAAATTTATCTTCTTTATCTCTTCCCTCACTTAACCTTCTAGCCTCTTGCAACAAGTTTTTGATACTTTTCATATCTTCCTGTGTTCTGTAAAATCTAATGAATGCTGTTTTGAATTCTTGAAGGTCATTTAGGTTTTTTCCTCATCAGTATTTCTCTACATGTGTCCTTTCTCTCAAAGGTTACTTTTGTTGGTCTTTGCTTTCCTTCCCTAGAATATTTATCAAGTTGGTGAATGTTTACAATATCTTCAGGATCACATACTACTTCAAGTTTCCCTATCAGGTATAAAACCCTAGCTTTATTTTGTTCAAGTCTCCCGTGCCATGTTGACTCCTGGGATTCACTTATGCTTAAGAGTACCACTGTCTTCTGTTTAATCAGTGGATTAGCCCTTTCCATCACAAGCTTTTTCATTTTGCTATTACTGCTTCTTTATAGTCAACCATTTGTACGTTTTCCAGTTCCACCACCCTCCAAGCCTCTTATATTGCCTCATTCCCCTTTACTGCATCTGCAAACAAAGTTTTCCTAGCATCATGTTCTGTGTTCAGTTCCTGAAACTCTTTTTTTAAACTGATCGATGATTTCCTTTATCCAGACATTCCAAGCTGCAATCTCGTCTCAATCAGAAGAGAGCAGTGAAATAACATATAATTCATTCAGGTTCTTATGTAACTGTTTGTTGTTATCTTCTTGTTAAGAAAATCTGGTTTCTAGTTCATTCTTTTCCCCATCTAGTTTCTTTTTTCTGGATCCTTTTTCTCTTGCCATTGTGCCTTCTTTCTTTCCTCCAAAGACCTTATTACATCTCTAAGTCTTTCATTCTCTTTCATTTCTCTATAAATATTCAGAATTATATTATTCAGGTTTATTTCAAGAGTCTCAAGGTCCTTGACTTTTTGCTTCAGCCATCTAAGAGCCACTCCTCCTCCTATATATGTATGTATGCATGTATGTATGTATGCATGTATGTATATATGCTTATCTATGAGTCTAAACATATATGTTCTTGGAAAAACTAATAAAAAAAAACTTTGTTTCATAACAGTAAATGGAAAAATAACACATACAAACACACGTGCATGTGCTAGATCAGAATAGAACAGTATTTTTACCAGAGAGAGAGAGAGGGAGAGAGAGAGAGAGAGAGAGAGAGAGAGAGAGAGGAGAGAGAGAGAGAGAGGAGAGAGAGAGAGAGAGAGAGAGAGAGAGAGAGAGAGAGAGAGAGAGAGACTTCTCATATTCTGAAATCTTTATTAGACCATCAACGATATAATAATAATAATAATGATAATAATAATAATAATAATAATAATAATAATAATAATAATAATAATAATAATAATAATAATAATAATAATAATAATAATAACAGTAATAATAATAACCGCAACAGACATTATAGCTATAAAATATGAAAACGAAAAATTATAAAAACCACAAACAAATCTCGAAGGTCCTTTCGCATTGCAATGGCGACCAATTAGCACCAACGCTAAGAAACGGCGGCTATAAACGAAAAGCTTTTCCCTTAACAGGGAAATGAAGGGCTGAAATGAGGATGTCGTCCATTTTCACTCGTGCTTACTGTTCCTGACGTAACTCACAGTGCAAACATATTTTTTAATAGGCTACTGGAGATTTACACAATGTATTAATAGTATACATATTATTCACAGATAACATGATAAATAGTAACTAAATAGACGAATATATTTTATCAAAGAAGTATATTTGCCTATCTCTTTGGCAGAGAGAGAGAGAGAGAGAGAGAGAGAGAGAGAGAGAGAGAGAGAGAGAGAGAGAGAGAGAGAGAGAGAGAGAGAGTTTCCTAAATGTAAAATGGACACAAGTATAATTTATGTCGAGGAATTATTAATAACAAGGCAATGAACGCACTTCACTTACTCGCGAAAACTGATTATATATATATATATATATATATATATATATATATATATATATATATATATATATATATATATATATATATATATATATATATATATATATATATATATATATATATATATAGTGTGTGTGTGTGTGTGATTACCTAATTGTGATTACCTAATTGTGTTTACGGGAAAGAGCCCAAAGCTCGTATCTTCCCGTCTCCTGATCGGTTCCATTTTAGACTTAGTGATACTTATCATACCTGTCCTTAAAACTATGGATTGAGATAGCATTAACTACCTCCTCGCTTAGCCAATTCCAATTATCAACTACTCTTACACTGAAAAAGTATTTCCTTACATCCTGCAAAGAAGTTTTCTTACGAAGCCTCAAACTATGACCTCTAGTTCTAGAGCCTGCCATATCAAAATATCGATCCCTATCCACTCTATCATAACCATGAAGGAATTTAAAGACTGTCACCATATCCCCCCTCACTCTTCTAGCTTCCAGTGATGGTAAGTCTAATTCCCTCAGCCTCTCATCATAACTGAGATTGCGTATTTCTGGCACCTGTTTCGTGGCATGTCTTTGAACTTTTTCAAGCTTAGCTATGTGCTTTTTCAAGTGCGGATTCCAAAAGGGGGCTGCATATTCGAGTTTTGGCCTCACATAGGTTACATAAATATTTATGAACATTTCCTTGTCCATGTGCCTGAAGGCTACCCTTACATTTGATAAGAATGCATATGCTGCCCTTACTATGCCATTTATATGTATTTCTGGAGACAAATCTGCCAGTATGTTTACTCCTAGATCTCTCTCATTTTCTGTCTCTTGAAGTTGTACTCCAGCCACCGAGTAGTCAAGCTTGGGCCTTCTTGCACTTGTACCCATTCTCATTACCTTACATTTTGAAGTATTGAATTTCATTAGCCGCTTTTCTGACCACTCATGCAGATTATTTAGATCCTCCTGAAGTTCTCTACCATTGTTCTCGTTTTTTACTTTCTTCACAATCTTTGCATCATCTGCAAACATATTCATGAATGAATTTACAGACTCTGGTAGGTCATTTTCATATACAAGGAACAAAAGTGGCCCTAAAACTGAACCCTGTGGAACTCCACTACTAACTCTTCTCCATTCAAACACTGAGTGTCTTACTCTAACCCTCTGTTCCCTTCCTTCTAAGTAAGTTTTTATCCATTCCAAACCATTTCCACCTATTCTAGCCATTGATTGCAGCTTCCTAATAAGTCTCCCATGTGGAACAGTGTCAAACGCTTTCTGGAAGTCTAGGAATATGCAATCTGCCCAGCCCTCTCTTTCCTGTAAGATTTGGCTTACCTCATCATAAAATTTTAATAAGTTTGTTACTGTTGATCTACCTTCTCTGAAGCCATGTTGCCTCACTGACAAAAAGTTGAAGGATTCCAAGTGAAGAGAGATATGTTTCCTTAGTAGTTTCTCCATAACTTTGCAAACTATGCTGGTCAAGGAAACTGGTCTATAGTTCAGAGCCGTATCCCTCCTTCCCTTTTTGAAGATAGGTATCACATTTGCTTGTTTCCAGCATCTTGGAATCTCCCCCGACTCCAGTGACTCCTTAAATATGATACTTAATGCCACTGATATTGTGTGTGCGCATTTTTTAAGCACATGAGGGGATATGTCATCAGGACCTGTAGCTTTATGAACATCTAAATCCATCAGCGCTTTGCATACCTCTGTGGCTGTAAGGTTGATGTTCTCTAATACCGGCCCTTGAGCTTCTATCACTGCAATCTGAGGGGGTGGGGTATTTTCTACTGTAAATACTGACTGAAACTCCTTGTTCAATTCTTTGCAGATCTCTTCATCCGTCTCAGTGATGCTTCCATCCGCTCTCTTTAGCCTTAAAACCTGTTCTTTTACCTTCAGTTTTCCTCTGATAAAGCCGTGGAAAAAGCTTGGGATTTTCTTTAGCCTTCCTGGTGATGTCCCTCTCATAGCCTCTCTCTGCCTCTCTCCTTTTACTTAGGTAGTCATTTCTTGCTCTTTTGTAGGTTTGCCAGGCATTTATGTTTTTTCTCCTCCTATACCTTTTCCAGCATTTGTCTCTCCACTCCTTAGCTCTTTTACACCCATTATCGAACCATTTCTCTCTGGCATGAATTACACCTACTTTGGTGACAGGTATGCAGCAATCTACTATCTTCCCATATTTCTCACAAAAGATGTCATACATTTCTTGTACAGATTTGTAGTAAAATAAGGTTCTCCAGTCAATAACTGCAAAAAGCTCATTCATTTTGATGTAATCTCCTTTCGGATAGTTCCTCCTCATGTCCTCAGTGCCTCTACTCTCAGGAAGAAAATCTTCAATGATATACTCCATCAACAACACACAGTGGTCACTCTTTCCAATTGGTGGTTCATACTCAATTTTTTCAATATCCAACACATTATCTGTGAACACTAGATCAAGTAGTGATGGCTCATCCCCACCCCTGGCCCTTGTTGGTTCCATTACATGTTGGTGTAGGATATTCCCTTGTACGCAATCTAGGAATCTTGCCCCGAATGAGTCCTCACCACTGTGTGGGTCAAGATTTATCCAATCTATCTCTTTATGATTAAAGTCTCCCATAATCAAAATCCTACATTTTTTTTCCCGTGCCATGTTAACAACTGAGTTTATGACTTCAATAGTACCTATATGACTTTCCTCATAAACTTCAAGCCTATTTTGGTTCCTTGGTGAGTTGTATACAACAGTTATTATAATGCTCTCTGACCCAGTATTTATGCGAGCAACAAGAAATTCCTTGAACTCACTTTCTATAGCCAAGTTTATTTCTTCGACTTGAATCCTTTCACTTATGAGCAGTGCTATCCCTCCACCAGTCCTCTCAGATCTTTCAACCCTTAGTATTCTGAAACCCTTAGGAAAAACTGTGACACTGTTTATGTCCTCACTCAACTTAGTCTCTGTAATTGCTACTATATCTGCCTTACTGTTGTGAATCCTATCTTTTAATTCTACTGCCTTACCAGCTAATCCATCAGCATTTGTGTATAACAATCTTAATGAGGCCCCATCCCCTGATCTTCTGTGTGTGTGTGTGTGTGTGTGTGTGTGTGTGTGTGTGTGTGTGTGTGTGTGTGTGTGTGTGGTGTGTGTATCCCTATGGTGTATTGCTTAGCATGTGAAAAGGCTCTTTACTTATATTACTACATAAACTTATTCATTATGCCGACAATTATAAAATATGACAATGAACTGAACATCTAAAACTGAGATTAAGTATTCTCTCTCTCTCTCTCTCTCTCTCTCTCTCTCTCTCTCTCTCTCTCTCTCTCTCTCTCTCTCTCTCTCTCTCTCTCTCTCTCTCTCTCTCTCTCTTCATTAAGATTGAATTCAGGCGTGATATTATAGGAAAAGTTCACAAATATCTAAGCATATAAGAAAAATATTATACTTGAAGCATAATAATAAAGTTAATAATAATAATAATAATAATAATAATAATAATAATAATAATAATAATAATAATAATAATAATAATAATAATAATAGTAAAAGTAGTAGTAGTAGCAATTATAAAAATTATAATAATAATAATAATAATAATAATAATAATAATAATAATAATAATAATATTATTATTATTATTATTATTATTATTATTATTATTATTATTATTATTATTATTATTATTATTATTATCAGTATCATTATCATTATTATTATTATTATTATTATTATTATTATTATTATTATTATTAATAATAATAATATTATTATTATTATTATTATTATTATTATTATTATTATTATTATTATTATTATTATTATTATTATTATTATTATTATTATTATTATTATTATCATAATAATAATATCAGATGTCATCTGATTCTGGCTAATCCTGTTAAAATTATCTTTCGTTCTATCACTATTTATATACACTACTTCCTTGTCGATGGTGCTCACTCCAGAGTGTGCATAATATTGTTTCATATTTGACAAAATGTAGACCTGAGTGAATCAAATAGCCAAGGAACTGTTACAATAAAAAGATTCTGTCAACGCGTGAAGGAATCTAAGGAAGTTTTTAAATCCTTCGCCATGAATTGAAAGACAGAAAACGGGAGGAGGAGGAGTCGAAGGATTGCTGTTCGCAAAGAGCTATTCCTCTGATCGTATCGCCGCCCTCTTTTTTTCACAATTTAAACTAAAGGTAAGGCATAATGATGATGATGATGATGATTATTATTATTATTATTATTATTATTATTATTATTATTATTATTATTATTATTATTATTATTATTATTATTATTATTATTATAAGAGAAAAATAACGAAGAATGAAAAGAATAATATGATAAGAATATTCGCCACTCTTATCAAACATACAATAGCACAGCAATAAGGACACAAAATTAGACTGTTACTTCTTTGAAGTATCCAAGACTGTTTGCTTCGAGGGATTTTGTACGAGATATTTCTCTCTCTCTCTCTCTCTCTCTCTCTCTCTCTCTCTCTCTCTCTCTCTCTCTCTCTCTCTCTCTAAATTTGTGATTATTTTTATAAAAGAAAAGGTAGGGTCGTTAGGAAGAGCAAAATATCTTTTCCTTGCGCAAATATAAATAGCATCCTCTAAAGTCAAGATCTTTCGAAGACTGCAGCTCAAAAATTATGAAAATTGCATTAGAAAAGGAAATGAGAAATTTTACCACATGGAACAAATGCTATGAAGTATAGTTAGCAATAAAAGGGAAGACCTACGCACAAACACAAGCAATTAGCTATTTATTCGACATCTTTTAATAAAATATATTTCTTCACCTGCAAAAATCGGAACTAGGAGAGAGCGAATTAATTTTGATATTTTAATCATATACAGTGCAAATGCTTGCGAGTTTCTGCTCTCTCTCTCTCACACACACACACACACACACACACACACACACACACACTTTCTGTCACTCACCTTCAATTACTCTTATCGATTTCTTTTTAGCACTGAATACGTTATGCAAATCACAATGCTATTGTTATAACAATATGCTCAGCACACATACATTTCTTAAAACTGCAAAAAGTATCGCCATATTGCTACAGGTTTAGCCCTTTATATTCGGCAAATTGAGAGAGAGAGAGAGAGAGAGAGAGAGAGAGAGAGAGAGAGAGAGAGAGAGAGAGAGAGAGAGAGAGAGAGAGAGAGAGAGAGAGAGAGGAGAGAGAAGATGCACAACTATGATTAACAGTTATAACTGGTAACTTAATGGCCAATTCAGTTTTCGAAAATGAGGTAATTGGTCGTCATTTAATGTTTTCGGA
>JAXCGZ010024119.1:12500-15004 GCA_037179515.1 Halocaridina rubra | reverse complement strand
CATTCGGGCCATGAAATAACCAGATAAGCACATTACATATGTGAAAACATGAATCATTTTTTACCCCGACCGGGACTCGAACCTAGGACTTATGATTACTATGTCAAGGCGCTACCACTACACCACAGAAGGTTAAAAGGAATCCAACCTTATAGCTTATATCTGCTGTACTTAGGAATGAACGCATTCTAACTGAATGCCACTATGTTCATATTACAGATTCCCCAACCAAACTCGTGGCTTCATTTTAGCATTTAATTCAATTCCCAATCTCATTCAGGCCATGAAATATCCAGATGAGCACATTACATATGTGAAAACATGAATCATTTTTTACCACGACCGGGACTCGAACCTAGGACTTATGATTACTAAGTCAAGGCGCTACCACTACACCACAGAAGGTTAAAAGGAATCCAACCTTATGGCTTATATCTGCTATACTTAGGAATGAACGCATTCTAACTGAATGCCACTGACGTAGGGATTTTCCTCCTACGTATATATATTTATAATTATGGTAGCGTTCATATTACAGATTCCCCAACCTCACTCGTGGCTTCATTTTAGCATTTAATTCACTTCCCAATCTCATTCGGGCCATGAAATAACCAGATAAGCACATTGCATATGTGAAAACATGAATCATTTTTTACCCCGACCTGGACTCGAACCTAGGACTTATGATTACTAAGTCAAGGCGCTACCGCTACACCACAGAAGGTTAAAAGGAATCCAACCTTATAGCTTATATCTGCTATACTTAGGAATGAATGCATTCTAACTGAATGCCACTCTGTTCATATTACAGATTCCCCAACCTCACTCGTGGCTTCATTTTAGCATTTAATTCAATTCCCAATCTCATTCGGGCCATGAAATAACCAGATAAGCACATTACATATGTGAAAACATGAATAATTTTTACCCCGACTGGGACTCGAACTTTGTACTTATAATTACTAAGTTAAGGCACTACCACTACACCACAGAAGGTTAAAATGAATCCAACCTTATAGCTTATATCTGCTATACTTAGGAATGAACGCATTCTAACTGAATGCCACTCTGTTCATATTAGATTCCCCAACCTCACTCGTGGCTTCATTTTAGCATTTAATTCAATTCCCAATCTCATTCAGGCCATGAAATAACCAGATAAGCACATTACATATGTGAAAACATGAATCATTTTTTACCCCGACCGGGACTCGAACCTAGGACTTATGATTACTAAGTCAAGGCGCTACCACTACACCACAGAAGGTTAAAAGGAATCCAACCTTATGGCTTATATCTGCTATACTTAGGAATGAACGCATTCTAACTGAATGCCACTATGTTCATATTACGGATTCCCCAACCTCACTCGTGGCTTCATTTTAGCATTTAATTCAATTCCCAATCTCATTTGGGCCATGAAATAACCAGATAAGCACATTACATATGTGAAAACATGAATCATTTTTTACCCCGACCGGGACTTGAACCTAGGACTTATGATTACTAAGTCAAGGCGCTACCACTACACCACAGAAGGTTAAAAGGAATCCAACCTTATAGCTTATATCTGCTATACTTAGGAATGAATTAAATGCTAAAATGAAGCCACGAGTGAGGTTGGGGAATCTGTAATATGAACATAGTGGCATTCAGTTAGAATGCGTTCATTCCTAAGTATAGCAGATATAAGCTATAAGGTTGGATTCCTTTTAACCCTCTGTGGTGTAGTGGTAGCGCCTTGACTTAGTAATCATAAGTCCTAGGTTCGAGTCCCGGTCGGGGTAAAAAATGATTCATGTTTTCACATATGTAATGGGCTTATCTGGTTATTTCATGGCCCGAATGAGATTGGGAATTGAATTAAATGCTAAAATGAAGCCATGAGTGAGGTTGGGGAATCTGTAATATGAACATAGTGGCATTCAGTTAGAATGCGTTCATTCCTAAGTATAGCAGATATAAGCTATAAGGTTGGATTCCTTTTAACCTTCTGTGGTGTAGTGGTAGCGCCTTAACTTGGTAATCATAAGTCCTAGGTCTGAGTCCTGGTCGGAGTAAAAAATGATTCATGTTTTCACATATGTAATGTGCTTATCTGGTTATTTCAAGGCCCGAATGAGATTGGGAATTGAATTAAATGCTAAAATGAAGCCATGAGTGAGGTTGGGGAATCTGTAATATAAACATAGTGGTATTCAGTTAGAATGCGTTCATTCCTAAGTATAGTAGATATAAGCTATAAGGTTGGATTCCTTTTAATCTTCTGTGGTGTAGTGGTAGCGCCTTGACTTAGTAATCATAAGTCCTAGGTTCGAGTCCCGGTCGGGGTAAAAAATGATTCATGTTTTCACATATGTAATGTGCTTATCTGGTTATTTCATAGCCCGAATGAGATTGGGAATTGAATTAAATGCTAAAATGAAGCGACGAGTGAGGTTGGGGAATCCGTAATATGAACATAGTGGCATTCAGTTAGAATGCGTTCATTCCTAAGTATAGCA
>JAXCGZ010024119.1:0-7500 GCA_037179515.1 Halocaridina rubra | reverse complement strand
TAAAAGTACACTATACAGTATTGCTTACCTTTACTCTTGTAGTCGGCTTGCACTCTGGAAGGGGCATTGCAAGGGAGGGAGAGATAGACAGGCTTGTAAAGAGGAGGAACCTGGAGAGGCAGGTAGTGAAGAGACTGGGGTAGGTGATTCTATAGAGGCAACTGAGGTAGAGGGTACAGGATCTGTTGATGGGGGCTCTACCTTCACGAAGAATTAGTCGAGGTAAGTCTGGAAGGATGTCCTCTTTTTGTCTTCCCAAATTTCATTGTAATACCACAGGCAAGCTGTGACCCTTTTGACGACCATAGTGCACCTGGCAGTGTTGGGGTCTTGAGCCTCAAGCTTTGCCAAGCCTTCTCTATCAGGGCAAAAGATTCTTCCAATTTCCTGGTTGTGAATCTCTTGGGCTCTGGGCTTGGTATTTCTTCCTCCTCTTCTACCATATACTACTTCAGCTGAATGAGGTCCTCAGCAGATAACTCCTGTCCATGTGATTCCAGTGGCTCTGTTTCATCATCAGGTTCCTCCTCCAACTTGAGCTCCTTACTCAGGGCAGTAACATTCTTGGTGACAGCCTCATCTGTCTCATCAAAACCATGGAATTCATTCACAAACTGGGGGGACAGTTTCCTCCATACGCCATTCAAGTTTGTCTGCTTTACTTCCTTTCAAGAATCAGCAATATTCTTGGCAGCCTGAAGAATATTGTATAATTTCCAAAACTCCTTGAGAGTCAAGTTTTTGTCCTTCTCAGTTGCCCTGAGAGCCAAAGTGATTGTCCTTCGGAGGTAGTAGGGCTTGAAAGAGGCAGTGACACCCTGATTCATTGGCTGTAACAGGGAAGTGATATCTGGTGGAAGGTAAACCACCTTGATATTAGGACGAAAGTTGTATTGTTTAGGATTAGCAACACCTTAAAAGGCAGACCCTTGGAAGCACAGTACCTCTCCATTTCTGGCAAAAGGTGGTTGCTGAACCATTCCTCAAATATCTGAAGGGTTATCTAAGCCATCTTGTTCGACTTGCAGATGACAGGTGGTTGACCCTTTCAAATACCCTTGAGTGCCCTTGGATTTTCTGCCATGTAAGCCAACAAGGGCTTCAGCCTACAGTTTCCAGCAGCATTAGCCCTCAAAAGCAAAGTCAGTCTCTCCTTGCTAAATTTAGGGCCTGGTGCTTTCTTCTCCTCCTTGGCAATGTATGTATGATTAGGTATATGCTTCCAGAACAAGCTAGACTCATCTACGTTAAATACTTGTTCGTCATGGTAACCCCCCTCCTTAATTATTTCTGCTAACACACTGGGGAAACTCTTTTACTGTTTTCTCATCACCACCAGCAACTTCACCTCGCAACCTTAGTTATGCAAATTAGCACAAGTCTTAAAACGCATAAACCAACCCCTACTGACCACAAACTCTCCACTTTCATGTCATCGAACAATCTTTTAGCTTTTTCGTGTATCACTGGGATACGCTGTCGATGCTGATTATCCAATAACCTTTCCATTTCGATCAGAAGGCCACTATGCTGCTTAGTAATCACAGTGGACATCATAGGAGCAAAACCTTTCACATGCGTAAGGATGCGATCTTTATCCTTAATGATCCTCACTATGGTCGAACAGGCTAACCCCAATAAGCAGGCAATATTCTTAGCAGTTTCTCCCTTTTACTAATTCTACTTTAATTTCCATGGTGATTGCTCTCCTTTTCTTCACAGCACTTCCGTCAGAAGAATCACCAATACGCTTGGGAGGCATAGTACAGGTCGGTAACAAGCGAACACAAGTGAAACCAATGAAAGGGCAGATAAGCACGAGCAACAATATAACGTACAAGAATGAACTGAGTAACTCTTCTTCTCAGTCTAATGCCGCGTTATGACGTATTCTTTTGCCATGCCCAACAAATTTTTTCGCTTGAAGATCGTATTTATGGCTATGCATTTGGTAATTTTGTAAAGAAATTACCAAATGCATAGCCATAAATAGGATCTTCAAGCGAAAAATAACCAAATACATCAATACATTAATAAAGCCATTAACTTTATATATACGTATACAATAGTGCTGCTAGCTGTGTATTCGTCCGCCACACTCACAAAATGTTCAGCACGTTAACTTTTTATTTACCACACAACCAAAGTAGGTCGAAAATTGATTTTTAGTCATTTATAGGCCTTTTGTAGTAATGACAAAACAATGTTACTGGAGGACATGTGAACCGATGACCCCTGAATAGGACAAACAGGTTCTTCTTTACCACAGAGATTAGCTTAGCATAGAAGGCCCATAAACTATGAGGAAGGAAATGCAGCTATTTTTGTCTGAGAGAGAGACAGACATGCCATCAATGGGAATGGTTTCACCATGTTGCTCTGGAGCTACTGCCCATATAAGCAAAAGATAGTGGTATAGAGCAGAATTGAAACACAATAATTTCAGTTTGTCAAAGGGCAAGTGGATACTTGATAGTATGGACATGATCCTCCTCAGGCATACACTAGCTGAAATAATTCCTCAGAACAGACCACCATCATAAAATTAGTCTACCTACTTCTCTTTTCAGCATAATTTTTTCTGTTGATATTTTTTAGATATACAATTTATTACACATATAAAGCATATATTTTAATATTTCTATATATTCCTCAAGTGTAAATTTTCACACTTGATCTTAGGCTAAGAAATAAATTTTTTTATCAATAAAATCATGAAACTACTGGAAATATAAATATATATTCTAGCTCACGTAACTGAGACCCCAATACATTGTACGCTATCGGACACAAGCAAAACGTTTAATAAGCACAACCTGAACGGCGCACACGTGAGTTAGACTGAACGAGCCTTTGTCTGAAACGCTGATAGCGGTATTGTATTTTACATGGTGCAATACTGTTAGTATTTATGTTTTTTACTATTTTTTACTGTTTTATTATTCTTAGGCTAAGAAATACGTTTTTTTATCAATAAAATCATGAAACTACTGGAAATATAAATATATATGCTAGCTCACGTAGCTGCGACCCCAATACATTGTACGCTATAGGCTGGGAAATAAATGTTTTTTATCAATTAGATAATGAAATACACTTTTTTTCAATAAAAAAAATTAAAATACTGAGAATTTTTATTTTTTTAGTATTTTAATATTTTTGCATATACCCCAAAAAAATAATAATTTGCCAAAAAAAAACATGGTACAGTGAAAACGCGAGCCAAGAAACGCTATTCAGTGAAGGATCACTGTAATATATATATATATATATATATATATATATATATATATATATATATATATATATATATATATATATATATATATATATATATATATATATATATATATATATATATATATTACACACCTCTTATTATCCCTTCACATCTGACAAGTCATTACACTCTCCATCTCTGTTACTTTTTACTTAATGTATTCTTCGTGCCCAGGCTCGTGGGGGCTGTTTTATTTTATTTTATTTTTTGGCCCGTCCTGGTGTCACAATCATAAAAAAAAAAATAATATATATATATATCTATATATATATATATATATATATATATATATATATATATATATATATATATATATATATATATATATATATATATATATATATATATATATATTATACAGTGTTACCCCAGTTATTCGCGCTTCCTGGTTCGCTTTCTCACTCTATCGTGGTTTTTTTTTTTTTGGATAAATTATTATTTTATTTCATGGGTATATGCAAAAATATTAAAATATTAAAAAAAAAAATTCAGTATTTTCATTTTTTTTTTATTGAAAAAAACATATTTCATTATATAAATGATAAAAAAAATTATTTCCCAGCCTACGAATAATAAAACAGTAAAAAATAGTAAAAAACATAAATGTAGATATATAGATAGATAGATAGATATGTTTATTGACCACCTCTTTTGAAAAGTACAGTATAATCTTTACAAAAGGAATATTTGGTCCAAATTACAGTGAATAAATACAATAGATTTTGTACAATCATCAAATAAGTAGATGAATTTTAAATTAATATACATTGTACTAATAACTGAATGATATACGTACGTACAGTATAACTCACAGTATTGCATCATACGAAATAGTGTTCGATAGCTTACAATGTATTGGGGTCGCAGCTACGTGAGCTAGCATATATATATATATTTCCAGTAGTTTCATGATTTTATTGATTAAAAAAACGTATTTATTAGCCTAAGAATAATAAAACAGTAAAAAATAGTAAAAAAACATAAATACTAACAGTATTGCAACATGTAATATACGATACCGCTATCAGCGTTTTGGACAAAGACTCGTTCAGTCTAACTCACGTTTTGCTTGTGTTCGATAGCGTACAATGTATTGGGGTCGAAGCTACGTGAGCTAGCATATATATTTATATTTCCAGTAGTTTCATGATTTTAATGATAAAAAAAAGTATTTCTTAGCCTAAGAATAATATAACAGTAAAAAACATAAATACTAACAGTATTGCAACATGTAAAATACGATACCGCTTTCAGTGTTTCGGACAAAGGCTTCCACCATCTTTCATTGTCTCGCCTCACTCGTGTGCGCCATTCATGTTGTGCTTATTATTATTAATATGTTTTGCTTGTGATTTTTTTACTCGCATATTTTAACCTTTGCAATGCCTCCCAAGCATCCTTCATCTTCTAAGGCTTCTTGTAGTGAGCCTAAGCGGCAAAGGAAAATGTTAACCATTGTAGATAAAGTGAAACTCTTAGATATGTTGAAAGAAGGAAAAAAGTTTGTGGATGTCGGCCACTATTTTACGTAAACGTAAAAATTATTGTCAAATATGGAACCTATTAATGTCAAGTCATCATCACCTCATTAATGGTAAGCTCTCCTATCACTTTCATACAAAAATTACGTTGCTAGCTGTTATTTATAATGTAAAGGGTGTTTTTTTAACAGTACAGGGAGGGTTTATACAGTGTAAACGTAAAAATACATTAAAATATCCATGTACATATAGGCTGATCTCTACACCACAGATCCCCGGGTTCGCGCCGGGTCCTGGAACCGAACTACCGCGATAAGTGAGGCAACACTGTATATATATGTATATATATATATATATATATATATATATATATATATATATATATATATATATATATATATATATATATATATATATATATATGTTTATATATATATGTTTATATTTGTTTTTTTTTTCTGTAATGGGCCTTTTCCTACTATTTTTAGCTCTGTGATAACAGTGCAGTAATTTATATATATATATATATATATATATATATATATATATATATATATATATATATATATATATATATATATATATAACTTCTGTAACTCAAGCTTTCCCCCTCTCATTCGTTCTGATGGCTCTATAGCTTGCTCTCCCACTGACAAAGCCACTCTCATTGGCCCCCATTTTTCTGCCAACTCTTCTATCAATGATTCCAGCGCACCTGTTCCTCTGTCTTTTCCCCTCTCTAACCCTATGCCCTCCCTTATCCTTTCTTCACGCAAAGGTCATAAGGTTCTTCGCTCGCTAAACACGAACTAGGTATCTGGTCCCAATTGTATCCCTGTAAGGTTCCTTAAGGAGTTTGCAGGTGAACTGGCTCCTGTGCTTTGCCGTCTTTTTCGCCTCATTCTGTCAACCAGTATCCTTCATCTGGGAAGTATGCTCTCGTTCAACCTGTTCCTAAGAAGGGTGACCGCTCCATTCCTTCTAACTACCGACCTATTGCTCTAACCTCCTCTATTGCTAAAGTTTTCGAAACTTTGCTCAATGCTCACTTCTTGAAACGCCTTGAATCTAACTCACTTATCTCCGATCACCAGTACAGCTTCCGCAAGGCAAGATCCACTGCTGATCTCCTGTCCTATCTTACTCATGTATGGTCATCTTCTCTGAGGAACTATAGGGAATCCTTTGTCGTTGCCCTTGATATCTCTAAGGCTTTTGACAGAGTCTGGCACAAGGCTCTGTTGGCCAAACTCCCTGCCTATGGCTTTAGCCCATCTTTCTGTTCTCTGATTTCCAGTTTTCTTACTGACCGTTCTATATCTGTAGTTGTTTATGGCGCGACATCTAGCCCTTTCTCTGTTACCAGTGGTGTTCCACAGGGCTGTGTCCTTTCACCTACTCTGTTCCTTCTCTTCATCAATGGTCTTCTACAATCCCCATCTTCCTCTCTTCTTCATGCCTTTGCCGATGATTCTACCCTTCACTTTTCCTCTGCCTTTTCTTCACAACCTTCATCTGTTACTCGTAATCAATCTCGTATCACTCTTTCTTCTACTCTTAACTCCGATTTGCAGAGAGTATCTGAATGGGGCACTCAAAATTTAGTTAAATTCAATGCCTCCAATACACAGTTTCTGGCTATCTCTTTATCTTCTCCTCCTGATAACCCTATTGTCTTTGAAACTAATGAAATTTACCCTCTTAACTCTATCAATATATTAGGAATCCATATAGCCTTTAACTTGTCTTGGAAGAATCACATAATCCAAATTTCTAAATCTTCTTCCAAAAAATTTGGGGTTTTGTTTCATTTTCGTCATTACTTTTCCTCATTGCAGTTACTTAAAATTTACAAAGGTCTTATCCGCCCCTGCTTAGAATACTGCTCACACATCTTGGGTGCTTCTTCCTTTACTTATCTTCTTGATAGGGTTGAATCTAAGGCAGTCAGACTCATTAATGATCCTTCTCTTACTTCTAACCTGGATTCTCTCTCTCTTCGCTGTAAGGTATCTTCCCTTTCACTTTTCTATCACTACTACTTCCATCGCTGCTCTGATGAGTTGGCGAGTTGCATCCCTCCTCCACTGCCGAGGCCGCGTAACACTCGCCAAGCAGCCTCATCTCACAGGTACTGTGTGGAGATTTGTAGCTCATGGATTGGTCGGTGCAGTGACTGCTTCTTCCCATCTACCTCCAGACTCTGGAACTCTCTTCCTCCTTCTGCGTTTCCTAATTCTTATGACCTTTCATCCTTCAAAAAGCAGATCTATTGTCATCTCAGAGCCTAGTCCTCCATATCTCTGGGTCCCTGTTACTTTGACTGTTTTTTTCTGTCTGTCGTTTTCCTTTGTGTGACATTACCTCATCTCTGCCTTGCCCTTAACCTTTTTCTTTTCCTTCGTCTTGGTATTTTCTCGTGCCCGAGCCTTTATTGATGAGGGCAATTTCTGCCTGTCCCGGTGTCACACTCTTAATATATATATATATATATATATATATCCCTCATTTTATCGCGGGGGTTCGGTTCCGGGACCGGCCATGATAGGTGAATTTCCGCAAAGTAGGAACACCTTAAAAAAAATAATAATAATAATTTACACTTCTTCCACGAGTACAAAGAGGATTACGATAAGAAAAGATCATCATCATTATATATATATATATATATATATATATATATATATATATATATATATATATATATATATATATATATATATATATATATATATATTC
>JAXCGZ010024118.1:0-15031 GCA_037179515.1 Halocaridina rubra | reverse complement strand
CAGTATTGAATAGTACTTGGGCTAAAGACACTTAACTACTACATAAAACATAAAATATACAGTATTAATGAATTTCAATACAATAATAATAAGGTAGTATTACAGTACAGTAATACAAGGATAGATAATGGGTAGCTTTTATATTCGTATCTGTGAACGTTCATAACTCGTTTGTAAGTAGAGGAGCTTCTGCATTTCGTTTGAATCTGAAAAGGATCTACAAAACAGATGGACTTCGTGCACATACACAATAAAAAATAAAATTTTACAATTGGCACTCTGGCCTCAAAACATGTTGTTAAAGCTTTTTTAATGAGAGAGTAAAACATGGATGTACTACTAATTTGTGAATTTGAATCTAGTAAGTCACCTCTCCCTAAAAAAATGAAAGTTTTATATGATTGGGTTGGCAAAGATTTCAATGTAATGGCAGGGATGATGATCTAACCACCTTCCGGAAGAAGTCTGGCCATTAATGCTTTTACCATCACAACCATCTTCCCCTACAGTAAACTGCGTCAGAATTACAGATCTGTGACAAAAATAATATAAACAGGAAGCTATGCTTCAAATGGTATACAGTACTCTTTGTAAATGGACATAGCAGCACAGTGGGAGCATCTATGGCTAGTAATATACGGGCCCCTGGTTCGATCTTGGCCAGGGGTTGGATCAACTTTTACACTCTCATGTCGTTATCGATTAAACTGAGTAATTGGAGGGTTTGTGATTTCCGGAACACCTACAGTTTAGCAGGGCATACCAATGTTCAAAACCTACCAATAGATGGCGATAGGCTCTAACTAAAGAACTAGCGGATGAACACAACAAAAATGGCGACAATAGGCATACAAAACAATTTTTTACTATCCTGACTAATAATACTTACCTAACCTCTCAGCCAGGGGGGCTTCGCCCCCCAGGGACCCCTCATCTTACTATCCTAACTAAAAATACTTACCTAACCTACAGTCGAACTACTTAACTGAGTGGAGGGAAGAGGTCGTTTAGCGGCATGCCCCGCTAAACTGTAAACTACCCTGAATTCCTATAAGTCAACCTGTTTATTCAGACACGGCCAGATCACTGGCTTTGCGTGACGGGAGTGGGGGCTTGGGTCCCGGCAATATGGAAGGTATATTATTAGGGTTCTGTGCTATTACAAGTCCCTTACTTTTGCCTTTCTTTAGACCTTTAGCCTTTAGAGAAATGCGAGCACAAATCCTTTAGCAAAATCGAAAATAATAACGACAGTGAGGTAAAACTTGAACAGCCTTAATATGCATTGGAATTAATCTCTCTGCAAAAGAATTAATCTCTTCAGTAATGATCCCCATATAAACAAAAACAAAAGAGCTCTCACCTTCTGGTTCAATTGTGAATAATTTATTGAACTAGACACTAGTCGAGACTCGAACGGCAGCTTAAGTGTAGGTCAAAGGTCAACTATTTCAGAAATCGCGTAAAACATGAAGGACGGATCACATCGTATATATGAACTACTACAAGCATCTAAAAGCATTTGACGTCGAGGGCGATACAGCAAATGAAACAATTTATGAATATTGACCTGTGGTGTAAAAATCTACCCGGTAGAAAAATGAATAAAAAACCCTAAACAACCCTTCACACGCCCTAGCCCCAGACGCTCCCATACGGATCATTCGGTACTAAAATCCGTAAACAACTTTCAACAATGGAAACCTTCATCCGGTTCTTATCACTTATCTAGAAGATGATAACTCCAACTGAAATGAAAAGAATTAAGGAGTAATTTCTTAATTTCTGATAATGGTTAACTACATCAGAGATGACAGATAACTATAAGGTCACATCCGGTTCACTTATTACAAGAGGGTAAGAGGGATTGAAACAAAACATACAAGTTTTAAGTTCATTTATTTTCTAAGCATATATATATATATATATATATATATATATATATATATATATATATATATATATATATATATATATATATATATATATATATATATATATATATATATATATATATATATATATATATATATATATATATATATATATATATATATATATATATATATATATATATATATATATATAAGGCCAAAGCTTGAGTATGCAGCCCCCTTTTGGAATCCACACTTGAAAAATCACAATTAAGCTGGAAAAAGTTCAAAGTAATGCAACGAAACTGGTGCCAGAAATACCCAATCTCAGTTATGAGGAGAGGCTGAGGAAATCAGACTTACTATCGCTCGAAGCTAGAAGAATGAGGGAGATATGGTGACGGTTTTTAAATTCCTTCATGGTGGTTATGACAGAGTAGATATGGATCGATATTTTGATATGGCTGGCACTAGAACTATAGTCCATAGTTTTAAACTTCGTAAGTGTAAGAGTAGTTGATGATTGGAATTCTCTAAGCGAGGAGGTAGTTAATGCTTACTGAATGCATAATTTTAAGGACAAGTATGATAAGTATCACTAAGCACAAAAATGGAACCAACCAGGAGACGGGGAGATACGAGCATTGGGCTCTTTCCCGTAAGCATAATTAGGTAATTATGTAATTAATTGCACACACACAGATGATGCAAAGATTGTGAAAAAGAAAGAAACGAGAACAATGGTAGAGAACATCAGGAAGCTCTAAATAGTCTGCATAAGTTGTCAGAAAAGTGGCTAATGAAATACAATACTTCAAAATGTAAGGTAATGAGAATAGGTACAAGTGCAAGAAGGTCCAAGCTTAACTACTCGATGGCAGGAGTACAACTTCAAGAGACAGAGAATGAGATAGATCTAGGAGTAAACATATTGGCAGATTTGTCTCCAGAAATTCATATAAATGGCATAGAAAGGCAGCATATTCTTTCTTAGCAAATGTAAGGGTAGCCTTCAGGTACAAGGACAAGGAACTGTTCAGAAATATTTATGTAACCTATGTGAGGCCAAAACTTGAATATGCAGGCCCCTTTTGGAATCCGCACTTGAAAAAGCATGTAGCTAAACTTGAAAAAATTCGAAGACATGCCACGAAACTGGTGCCAGAAATATGCAATCTCAGTTATGATGACAGGGTGAAGGAATTAGACTTACTATCACTCGAAGCTAGAAGATTGAGGGGGGATATGATGACAGTCTTTAAATTCCTTCATGGTTATGATAGAGTGGATAGAGATTGATATTTTGATATGGCTGGCACTAGAACTAGAGGCCATAGTTTGAAGCTTCGTAAGAAAACTTCTTCACAGGATGTAAGGAAGTACTTTTTTAGTTAGACTCCTTTAAATTTTTATACCTCCCCCTCCCACAACCCTCGAGATCCTTTACAACCCTCCCCCGACCTTTGAGTAAAACCGTAACCTCTGAGAGAGATGGCCTGGTGCATTTGGCGGGAAAATGCGATGACGTCACACCATCTGGATCATTCTTTCCGCTGGGTTCAGCTGCGCTGCGCTCACCTGAGTCACACTTATCAGCTATATGTCCACCGCACCCTACGAGAATTTGACCCTGTGTTCAGATGCCTGACACTCCTTTTAGGCTTGAGATGAGTGGCGGAAAACATGCCACATTTGGGCTGTGTTCTGCATTGCAGAGGAAATTACAAGAATTGCCCAAGAGTCAAAGTTTTTTTGTTTCCAAAAGACGAGGTTGCCTCCAAGTGGCTAAGGGCAATCAGAAATTACCACTTCACACCCACGGCCAGTAATAAGGTGAGTATGATCTTTATGGTATTATTAATATCATGCAACAGTAACAGAAGTGAGATGGTAAGCCTAGCATTAGCATTATTATAATATTATACAGGAAAGTCATACAAAACGAAGTGTGTAAATAAATGCTTTTGTTTTCCAGTACATACAGGTTCCACCCAGTGTTGCCACTTTGCTCTCACTCACGATCCACGTACAGGTGACATTTTATCCAGAAAATATCCACAAAAATTTTTCAATATTCCACAAATTAATCCATATTTTTTTTACTACATGATAATGAAATCTAAAGTTTTATACTGGCATTACATTATTTGACTTGATTCGCATAATGAAACTTAATTTAAGTGAAATAAAAATACATTTTCTTGTAATATTGAATTTATTAACTTAATCATAGTCACTTTATGAAATGTAAGCATTATATTTAAAAAAAAATATTCTTAGAAAAATATCTGAAATTAAAATAATCATTTCCATGAAATTAAAGCATTCTGCATTTTTTTTTTACTTAAAGGTAAATATTTTGTATGAAAAGATAACTGAAATTAAAATCATCCTTGTGTTTTGATTTGTTTCAAATATGCTACTTATTATTGTGCATCCAGTTCTAGGGATACAATTTCTTCTTGGTCATCACCCTCTGCATTTCCCTTTGCATAGAAATTTCTTAACATATCCAAAGATGGCTCAAAATTGACACAGAACTTTCCTTGAAGAGATAATCCATATCTTATTTGAAGAATTACTTCTACAGATCTTACACTGAACCGATTTCTAAGCTTGCTGTGCACGACATTCATCTGCGAAAATATGCGCTCAACAGAGGCATTAGAGAAAGGTAATATAAATAAAGACAATGCTAAGCATGAAATATTGGGATATTTTGGTTCCCCTGCAGAATTCTTTTCCTCTCTCACTTCATACCAGAAATAAACATTGTTTTTCAAACATGACTTAGGCCACTGATCTAAGTTGACAACATTCCATTCATTTTCCAAGCTATCCATATCTGTGAAGGTTGATTGATATCTATAGGCAATTGGCACAATAGAGTCTTTGTGCTGAGAAGTAGCAATTGCAGGGTGGAATTTCTTAAGCATTAACAAAGTTTCAACATTGTCAGGCAATTGCATCTATACCTGATTTAGAAGTTCTAACACATATTTTTGACAACGATCTTTCACATACATTATTTGGTTGTCATTTAAAGGACAGGCATTAGCATAGGTATTGAAATCGTATCCAAAGTTGATGACATTTAGTGGCAAGAGATAGCTCGTATATTCAAGCTTAGGAAGATTTTCTTTTGGGCATTTTGACAGATATTCTGGTTCAACTACAATCTGCATAATTTTTCGGTATTTGTCGAGGAGATCCTCTGTAAGCTTCGTGATGTCTACATTCTGTCCTTGAAAAAGTTTGTTTACTCCTACAACTTCCTTAAGAGTCTTACGAACAAACAAAAGGCAGAGTTTATTCTGAGGGTCATTATATGCTGCTAAGTTGATGTGTTGTATGGCAGCGTTCATTTGTAGGAGATATATTGAAATGGAGCTTAAGTGCAACCCATTGATCTAGAATTACAGTTACTGCCTCTAAACGAGACAGCCAGCGTGTGCTAGCTAACCCTGGAACTCTTTTTGGTACAGAGTTTTCTAAGACTTGATACAACTCACTGTAAGTGTGCATTCTTTTTGGGCTGTTAGCAAACCATGTGTGTGTCTCTTTTACTATATGGTCAAGAATTGTGGGAAGCCCATCCCATGCTTTGCTTGCTGCTAAATGAAGCGAATGACATACACACTTGATTAATGTGATCTCTGGATTATCCTGTCTTAATAATGTTATAAGAGAGTGAGTGCGTCCAACCATAGAATTAGCTCCATCTGTACCAATTCCAATTAGTTTATGAATATCCAAGGTGTCCTCCTCCAAACAATCTTTTACAGTCCTATATACAGTTTCTGTAGTAGCATTTTTAAGGGGAACAAGTCTGTAGAAGGTGTCAACTATTGCTCCCTTTTTTGGACTGAAAAACCTAATGCTTAAAGCTAAACATGAAATGTTAGCTTCATTTCTATTCTCATCAATAATCAAACTAAAAGGCTGGTCTCTAATTTCTGCCATCAGTTGTTTGGTGAAACTTGGTGCAAGTATATATTTCTGTAATCGGGAACATTTAGTGCGGTGTAACTTTACTTTTTTCAAAACATTTGACTTTTGATCTAGCAGAGGAATCAGTTCACCTAATTGATCTATTGATAAGTTAGATGAATGTTCTGTCACATAAACTGCTAGTTTCAACTATGCTACTTTTGAAGGGGCATTTACCACTGCCTGGAGACTATCCTTTATGGATACTTGCACTTTACTTCCTGATGATTTTAAAGTGTCCATATGTTTCTTCCCTGAAATATGAGTCACAAGTGACTTCATGTGGGCTTGTACAACTGTCCCACAGGCCTTGCATCTGGCCTTTGTAGCATCCCCAGGATATAGTTGTAGCCATCCTGTAATTATAGTTGAATATAGAATGTACTATTCGTCAAAGTTTCAACCACATTCATAAATTTAATCATATATAAATAACTAAGCAAATGTATATGGTGGCATACATATTTAAAAACAAATGGATTTCATTTTATAAATTTGGGACTCATTTTGCATTAGAAACTGAGTCATTTTGCTCATTCAAAATGAGTTCCTCTACCTAGCCCTCCCCAATAATGGTATGTTTCTTGGTTAAATAATTATAACTTGCATATTAAAAAAACACAAGTTTGCAATTAATCATAAAACTGCACAATATACAAATCAAAATAATTCTATTGTTGAGAAAAAAAAGTCTAAAAGACCTTCAAGAATTCAAAGAAGTGTTCATTAGACGATACAGAACACAGGAAGAGATGGGAAAGATCAAAAACTTGTTGCAAGAGGCAAGAAGGTTAAATGATGAAAGAAATGAAGAAGAGAAGAAAAATTTTCATTAAAGAGTTCTTCCAGACAAAGGGGAGATAAAGAAGATAATGACAGAAGATCAGGGGATGGAGCCTCATTAAGATTGTTATACACAAATGCTGATGGATTAGCTGGTAAGGCAGTAGAATTAAAAGATAGGATTCACAACGGTAAGGCAGATATAGTAGCAATTACAGAGACTAAGTTGAGTGAGGACATAAACAGTGTCACAGTTTTTCCTAAGGGCTTCAGAATACTAAGGGTTGAAAGATCTGAGAGGACTGGTGGAGGGATAGCACTGCTCATAAGTGAAAGGATTCAAGTTGAAGAAATAAACTTGGCTATAGAAAGTGAGTTCAAGGAATTTCTTGTTGCTCGCATAAATACTGGGTCAGAGAGCATTATAATAACTGTTGTATACAACCCACCAAGGAACCAAAATAGGCTTGAAGTTTATGAGGAAAGTCATATAGGTACTATTGAAGTCATAAACTCATTTGTTAACATGGCACGGGAAAAAAAATGTAGGATTTTGATTATGGGAGACTTTAATCATAAAGAGATAGATTGGATAAATCTTGACCCACACAGTGGTGAGGACTCATTCGGAGCAAGATTCCTAGATTGCGTACAAGGGAATTTCCTACACCAACATGTAATGGAACCAACAAGGGCCAGGGGTGGGGATGAGCCATCACTACTTGATCTAGTGTTCACAGATAATGTGTTGGATATTGAAAAAATTGAGTATGTACCACCAATTGGAAAGAGTGACCACTGTGTGTTGTTGATGGAGTATATCATTGAAGATATTCTTCCTGAGAGTAGAGGCACTGAGGACATGAGGAGGAACTATCCGAAAGGAGATTACATCAAAATGAATGAGCTTTTTGCAGTTCTTGACTGGAAAACCTTATTTTACAACAAATCTGTACAAGAAATGTATGACATCTTTTGTGAGAAATATGGGAAGATAGTAGATTGCTGCATACCTGTCACCAAAGTAGGTGTAATTCATGCCAGAGAGAAATGGTTCGATAATGGGTGTAAAAGAGCTAAGGAGTGGAGAGACAAATGCTGGAAAAGGTATAGGAGGAGAAAAAACATAAATGCCTGGCAAACCTACAAAAGAGCAAGAAATGACTACCTAAGTAAAAGGAGAGAGGCAGAGAGAGACTATGAAAGGGACATCACCAGGAAGGCTAAAGAAAATCCCAAGCTTTTCCACAGCTTTATCAGAGGAAAACTGAAGGTAAAAGAACAGGTTTTAAGGCTAAAGAGAGCGGATGGAAGCATCACTGAGACGGATGAAGAGATCTGCAAAGAATTGAACAAGGAGTTTCAGTCAGTATTTACAGTAGAAAATACCCCACCCCTTCAGATTGCAGTGATAGAAGCTCAAGGGCCGGTATTAGAGAACATCACCCTTACAGCCACAGAGGTATGCAAAGCGCTGATGGATTTAGATGTTCATAAAGCTACAGGTCCCGATGACATATCCCCTCATGTGCTTAAAAAATGCGCAAACTCAATATCAGTGGCACTAAGTATCATATTTAAAAAGTCACTGGAGTCAGGGGAGATTCCAAGATGCTGGAAACAAGCAAATGTGATACCTATCTTCAAAAAGGGAAGGAGGGATACGGCTCTGAACTATAGACCAGTTTCCTTGACCAGCATAGTTTGCAAAGTTATGGAGAAACTATTAAGGAAACATATCTCTCTTCGCTTGGAATCCTTCAACTTTATGTCAGTGAGGCAACATGGCTTCATAGAAGGGAGATCAACAGTAACAAACTTATTAGAATTTTATGATGAGGTAAGCCAAATCTTACAGGAAAGAGAGGGCTGGGCAGATTGCATATTCCTAGACTTCCAGAAAGCGTTTGACACTGTTCCACATGGGAGACTTATTAGGAAGCTGCAATCAATGGCTAGAATAAGTGGAAATGTTTTGGAATGGATAAAAACTTACTTAGAAGGAAGGGAACAGAGGGTTAGAGTAAGACACTCAGTGTCTGAATGGAGAAGAGTTAGTAGTGGAGTTCCACAGGGTTCAGCTTTACTGCCACTTTTGTTCCTTGTATATGTAAATGACCTACCAGAGTCTGTAAATTCATTCATGAATATGTTTGCAGATGATGCAAAGATTGTGAAGAAAGTAAAAAACGAGAACAATGGTAGAGAACTTCAGGAGGATCTAAATAATCTGCATGAGTGGTCAGAAAAGTGGCTAATGAAATTCAATACTTCAAAATGTAAGGTAATGAGAATGGGTACAAGTGCAAGAAGGCCCAAACTTGACCACTCGGTGGCTGGAGTACAACTTCAAGAGACAGAAAATGAGAGAGATCTAGGAGTAAACATACTGGCAGATTTGTCTCCAGAAATACATATAAATGGCATAGTAAGGGCAGCATATGCATTCTTATCAAATGTAAGGTAGCCTTCAGGCACATGGACAAGGAAATGTTCAGAAATATTTATGTAACCTATGTGAGGCCAAAACTCGAATATGCAGTCCCCTTTTGGAATCCACACTTGAAAAGGCACATAACTAAGCTTGAAAAAGTTCAAAGACATGCCACGAAACTGGTGCCAGAAATACGCAATCTCAGTTATGATGAGAGGCTGAGGGAATTAGACTTACCATCACTCGAAGCTAGAAGATTGAGAGGGGATATGGTAACAGTCTTTAAATTCCTTCATGGCTATGATAAAGTGGATAGGGATCGATATTTTGATATGGCAGGCTCAAGAACTAGAGGTCATAGTTTGAAGCTTCGTAAGAAAACTTCTTTGCAGGATGTAAGGGAATACTTTTTCAGTGTAAGAGTAGTTGATAATTGGAATTGGCTAGGCGAGGAGGTAGTTAATGCTATCTCAATCCATAGTTTTAATGACAGATATGATAAGTATCACTAAGTATAAAATGGAAGCGATCAGGAGACGGGAATATACGAGCTTTGGGCTCTTTCCCGTAAACACAATTAGGAAATCACACACACACACACACACACACACATGTAAGGTAGCCTTCAGGCACATGGACAAGGAAATGTTCAGAAATATTTATGTAACCTATGTGAGGCCAAAACTCGAATATGCAGTCCCCTTTTGGAATCCACACTTGAAAAGGCACATAACTAATGTTCCACATGGGAGACTTATTAGGAAGCTGCAATCAATGGCTAGAATAAGTGGAAATGTTTTGGAATGGATAGCATTAACTACCTCCTCGCCTAGCCAATTCCAATTATCAACTACTCTTACACTGAAAAAGTATTCCCTTACATCCTGCAAAGAAGTTTTCTTACGAAGCTTCAAACTATGACCTCTAGTTCTTGAGCCTGCCATATCAAAATATCGATCCCTATCCACTTTATCATAGCCATGAAGGAATTTAAAGACTGTTACCATATCCCCTCTCAATCTTCTAGCTTCGAGTGATGGTAAGTCTAATTCCCTCAGCCTCTCATCATAACTGAGATTGCGTATTTCTGGCACCAGTTTCGTGGCATGTCTTTGAACTTTTTCAAGCTTAGTTATGTGCCTTTTCAAGTGTGGATTCCAAAAGGGGACTGCATATTCGAGTTTTGGCCTCACATAGGTTACATAAATATTTCTGAACATTTCCTTGTCCATGTGCCTGAAGGCTACCTTACATTTGATAAGAATGCATATGCTGCCCTTACTATGCCATTTATATGTATTTCTGGAGACAAATCTGCCAGTATGTTTACTCCTAGATCTCTCTCATTTTCTGTCTCTTGAAGTTGTACTCCAGCCACCGAGTGGTCAAGTTTGGGCCTTCTTGCACTTGTACCCATTCTCATTACCTTACATTTTGAAGCATTGAATTTCATTAGCCACTTTTCTGACCACTCATGCAGATTATTTAGATCCTCCTGAAGTTCTCTACCATTGTTCTCGTTTTTTACTTTCTTCACAATCTTTGCATCATCTGCAAACATATTCATGAATGAATTTACAGACTCTGGTAGGTCATTTACATATACAAGGAACAAAAGTGGCAGTAAAGCTGAACCCTGTGGAACTCCACTACTAACTCTTCTCCATTCTCAATATTGTTGAGAAAAAAAAGTCTAAAAGACCTTCAAGAATGCAAAGAAGTGTTCATTAGACGATACAGAACACAGGAAGAGATGGGAAAGATCAAAAACTTGTTGCAAGAGGCAAGAAGGTTAAATGATGAAAGAAATGAAGAAGAGAAGAAAAATTTTCGTTACGGAATACTTCCAGACAAAGGGGAGATAAAGAAGATAATGACAGAAGATCAGGGGATGGGGCCTCATTAAGATTGTTATACACAAATGCTGATGGATTAGCTGGTAAGGCAGTAGAATTAAAAGATAGGATTCACAACAGTAAGGCAGATATAGTAGCAATTACAGAGACTAAGTTGAGTGAGGACATAAACAGTGTCACAGTTTTTCCTAAGGGCTTCAGAATACTAAGGGTCGAAAGATCTGAGAGGACTGGTGGAGGGATAGCACTGCTCATAAGTGAGAGGATTCAAGTTGAAGAGATAAACTTGGCTATAGAAAGTGAGTTCAGGGAATTTCTTGTTGCTCGCATAAATACTGGGTCAGAGAGCATTATAATAACTGTTGTATACAACCCACCAAGGAACCAAAATAGGCTTGAAATTTATGAGGAAAGTCATATAGGTACTATTGAAGTCATAAACTCAGTTGTTAACATGGCACGGGAGAAAAAATGTAGGATTTTGATTATGGGAGACTTTAATCATAAAGAGATAGATTGGATAAATCTTGACCCACACAGTGGTGAGGACTCCTTTGGGGCAAGATTCCTAGATTGCGTACAAGGGAATTTCCTACACCAACATGTAATGGAACCAACAAGAGCCAGGGGTGGGGATGAGCCATCACTACTTGATCTGGTGTTCACAGATAATGTGTTGGATATTGAAAATATTGAGTATGAACCACCAATTGGAAAGAGTGACCACTGTGTGTTGTTGATGGAGTATATCATTGAAGACATTCTTCCTGAGAGTAGAGGCACTGAGGACATGAGGAGGAACTATCAGAAAGGAGATTACATCAAAATGAATGAGCTTTTTGCAGTTATTGACTGGAGAACCTTATTTTACAACAAATCTGTACAAGAAATGTATGACATCTTTTGTGAGAAATATGGGAAGATTGTAGATTGCTGCATACCTGTCACCAAAGTAGGTGTAATTCATGCCAGAGAGAAATGGTTCGATAATGGGTGTAAAAGAGCTAAGGAGTGGAGAGACAAATGCTGGAAAAGGTATAGGAGGAGAAAAAACATAAATGCCTGGCAAACCTACAAAAGAGCAAGAAATGACTACCTAAGTAAAAGGAGAGAGGCAGAGAAAGATTATGAGAGGGACATCACCAGGAAGGCGAAAGAAAATCCCAAGCTTTTCCACAGCTTTATCAGAGGAAAACTGAAGGTAAAAGAACAGGTTTTAAGGCTAAAGAGAGCGGATGGAAGCATCACTGAGACGGACGAAGAGATCTGCAAAGAATTGAACAAGGAGTTTCAGTCAGTATTTACAGTAGAAAATACCCCACCCCCTCAGATTGCAGTGATAGAAGCTCAAGGGCCGGTATTAGAGAACATCAACCTTACAGCCACAGAGGTATGCAAAGCGCTGATGGATTTAGATGTTCATAAAGCTACAGGTCCTGATGACATATCCCCTCATGTGCTTAAAAAATGCGCAAACACAATATCAGTGGCACTAAGTATCATATTTAAGGAGTCATTGGAGTCGGGGGAGATTCCAAGATGCTGGAAACAAGCAAATGTGATACCTATCTTCAAAAAGGGAAGGAGGGATACGGCTCTGAACTATAGACCAGTTTCCTTGACCAGCATAGTTTGCAAAGTTATGGAGAAACTACTAAGGAAACATATCTCTCTTCACTTGGAATCCTTCAACTTTTTGTCAGTGAGGCAACATGGCTTCAGAGAAGGAAGATCAACAGTAACAAACTTATTAGAATTTTATGATGAGGTAAGCCAAATCTTACAGGAAAGAGAGGGCTGGGCAGATTGCATATTCCTAGACTTCCAGAAAGCGTTTGACACTGTTCCACATGGGAGACTTATTAGGAAGCTGCAATCAATGGCTAGAATAGGTGGAAATGTCTTGGAATGGATAAAAACTTACTTAGAAGGAAGGGAACAGAGGGTTAGAGTAAGACACTCAGTGTCTGAATGGAGAAGAGTTAGTAGTGGAGTTCCACAGGGTTCAGTTTTAGGGCCACTTTTGTTCCTTGTATATGTAAATGACCTACCAGAGTCTGTAAATTCATTCATGAATATGTTTGCAGATGATGCAAAGATTGTGAAGAAAGTAAAAAACGAGAACAATGGTAGAGAACTTCAGGAGGATCTAAATAATCTGCATGAGTGGTCAGAAAAGTGGCTAATGAAATTCAATACCTCAAAATGTAAGGTAATGAGAATGGGTACAAGTGCAAGAAGGCCCAAGCTTGACTACTCGGTGGCTGGAGTACAACTTCAGGAGACAGAAAATGAGAGAGATCTAGGAGTAAACATATTGGCAGATTTGTCTCCAGAAATACATATAAATGGCGTAGTAAGGGCAGCATATGCATTCTTATCAAATGTAAGGGTAGCCTTCAGGCACATGGACAAGGAAATGTTCAGAAATATTTATGTAACCTATGTGAGGCCAAAACTCGAATATGCAGCCCCCTTTTGGAATCCTTACTTGAAAAAGCACATAGCTAAGCTTGAAAAAGTTCAAAGACATGCCACAAAACTGGTGCCAGAAATACGCAATCTCGGTTATGATGAGAGGCTGAGGGAATTAGACTTGCCATCACTCGAAGCTAGAAGAGTAAGGGGGGATATGGTGACAGTCTTTAAATTCCTTCATGGTTATGATAGAGTGGATAGGGATCGATATTTCGATATGGCTGGCTCTAGAACTAGAGGTCATAGTTTGAAGCTTCGGAAGAAAACTTGTTTGCAGGATGTAAGGAAATACTTTTTCAGTGTAAGAGTAGTTGATAATTGGAATTCGCTAAGCGAGGAGGTAGTTAATGCTACCTCAATCCATAGTTTTAAGGACAGGTATGATAAGTATCACTAAGTCTAAAAATGGAACCGATCAGGAGACGGGAAGATACGAGCTTTGGGCTCTTTCCCGTAAACACAATTAGGTAATCACAATTAGGTAATCACACACACACACACACACACACACACACACACACACACACACACACACACATACACACACACACACACACACACACATGTTCAGAAATATTTATGTAACCTCTGTGAGGCCAAAACTCGAATATGCAGCCCCCTTTTAGAATCCGCACTTGAAAAAGCACATAGCTAAGCTTGAAAAAGTTCAAAGTCATGCCACGAAACTGGTGCCAGAAATACGCAATCTCAGTTATGATGAGAGGCTGAGGGAATTAGACTTACCATCACTCGAAGCTAGAAGAGTAAGGGGGGATATGGTGACAGTGTTTAAATTCCTTCATGGTTATGATAGAGTGGATAAGGATCGATATTTCGATATGGCTGGCTCTAGAACTAGAGGTCATAGTTTGAAGCTTCGTAAGGAAACTTCTTTGCAGGATGTAAGGAAATACTTTTTCAGTGTAAGAGTAGTTGATATTTGGAATTGGCTAAGCGAGGAGGTAGTTAATGCTATCTCAATCCATAGTTTTAAGGACAGGTATGACAAGTATCACTAAGTCTAAAATGGAACCGATCAGGAGACGGGAAGATACGAGCTTTGGGCTCTTTCCCGTAAACACAATTAGGTAATCACAATTAGGTAATCACACACACACACACACATTTCAGAAAAGAGTTCCAGGAGCTGAATATGGAAAATGATGCCATGAAAACTTCCTTTGCTGATGCACTAAAGGGGAATGTGGCAGTAAAAGAGGCTGTAAAGGTGGTGGCACTGGAAAACATACAAACAGTTGACTATAAAGAGACAGTAATCGAAAAAATGAAAGACGTTGTGATGGAAAGGGCAAACCCACTCATCAGACAGGCACTTGATAAGGTGGTCTGTAGACTACTCCTACAACTAGACTTTCTATATTATTTTTAATTTCAACCCATAAGGTTTCTGAATTTAGATTTGTCTTAATTCCAGACTTAATGCAGCTTCTGAGGCTATCTTTAATATACATAATTACCCCTCCCCCTCTTCTATCTGCACTACGATCAGCATTATAAAGTTTATATCCTGTAATTATGTACTCAGCTTTAAGGTGTTTGCTTTCTAAATTAATCCAACTTTCACTAATGCATATTATATCCGGTCTCTCACTACA
>JAXCGZ010024117.1:0-15069 GCA_037179515.1 Halocaridina rubra | reverse complement strand
GCTAGCTTCTTCATATTAGCATCCTGGATGCTTGTGTTTGGCTTGACTCAAAGCTTTACATCAGGATGCTCTTCCTGACACAAGCCCTCTCCATTTAACCAGGCCTGGGGCCGACACCAAGTTGAGATGACTTGCTTTCCCAGTGGCTGGGGGATGCATACATCATACAGTAGTATACTTGCGCCCATTCTTTTCCGCTGATATTAAAATCCAAAGAGTTTTCAGAGTTATTTTAAAGTTCAATACGCTGTCCAAAACTTTTTAAAGTATTAAATATATAATATATTATTAACTTACGCTGGTCAGCAATGAGGCATTCTTCGACATCAGGGCATAACCACCAAGAAGGTCTCATTATTGGGGCACCTGTGTCAACGGCTTCCTGAGCTAGTTGAACGATAAGTGGCACTATTTGTGTATGGAGTGAGGTAACTTCCTTACATCTTTCTGTAACCTGAAAGTAAAGTAATGCGAATTTAGTGTCAGGCCGTTAGAAAGCAATTACTACTACAATATTTCCAAATTTACAGTTATCATACTCTTTTGATAAGGCTTACAGATTAACTGTAACAGATACTTACAGATTCATCGTAGCCCCAAGGAAGAATCGAGAACTGAAGGGCAGGCATAAAGGCATTGGATTGAGCCCATCTTACGAAGACTTCAGCACTTGGTTTGCCACCGTAAGCGTTGCCTCCTATCATGTCTGGCAAGACATAGGGGTAGCCAACGAGTCCTGTTCATAGAAAAATAATGAATTATTTCATAGACCGTAATGCATGCAACAAGAAAACGATTACACCGAGATTACAATGTTTTCAAAGAAAACGTCCATTTTAGATACTAATTCTACTATTAATAATAATGATAATTAATAAGTTAAGCAGTAAAGATACAACTTCCAAATCTGAGGACAAAATGTAAACTCAAGGCCTATGCACATCAAGCTCTACTCTGCTACACTCACGGTTTCGTTCCTCTTAAAATTATATTTAGTGATACGTGTTGACAAAGATATTTATTATTACCAAAGTGTAATAAAGTGGAGACCATAGTTGCCAGTCCATTATTGTAGCCCCAAACTGAATCTTTGTCTAGCATTCTTACAAAGATGGGATGTCTCTGAGTTCCTAATCCCACACGAGTTTCAATCATGTTTCCAAAGACTGCCAAGTTATCAACATATCTGAAAATTATTTTTCATATTCAAAAAGTTCAGAATAGTTCACAATATCATACAAAAAATATCCATTTATTTAACTGATTATTTCTTCGCCTAGATATCTATTATCTGACTACTTACATCATTAAATGAAAAGCACATCAAAAGAAGATATAAAAAAATTATATAACTTCTTCCAAAATAAAATAATTTTGCTCAGTATATTTCAGGTATTTATCTATAAATAACAATAATAATAATAATAATAATAATAATAATAATAATAATAATAATAATAATAATAAAGATAATAATAATAATAATAATGATGATTATGGTGATGATGATAATAATAATATAAAAGACGAATAATGAAACAAACACAGATATACAACTGCCGAAATCCCCCTTGTAAGGAGCGTGGCCGAGTCAAATGTCACATTCACCAGAAGATAATATACCTCGATCTCCTCTTCGAGGTACATTAGCTTACAGAAGCAATGACTATTATTTAATTTTTTTGTATCCAAAATTACCGAAGCACTGGAGAAATGCATATACCACCGTCAGTTTTTCTCTCTAAATTAAAAAATACAATTCACAATATAACACCAAGATGTAAAAATAATTCCTCTGTCGTAACAAATTTAGCCAGAATTGAACTTTTCTTTGACTGTGAATGAGCTATTTTATGTATGTGTTTGTGTGTGTGTGTGTGAGAAAGTGTGTGCGTGTGTGTATGCGCGTGAGTGTGCTATAAGTGTAGGAAAAATATCACTTATTCAGTAAATATATTTGAGTAGGGGTGTTCATTAAAGAAGAAGGAGTTAAGTATATATCTGCAAATGATATGACATTGTGAAAGATCACTTACGCTGTTGTAAATGTATATGCCAAAGTTAAACTCTGGCGTAAATGCATTTGGTGAGAGCTATTCGTGAACACCGAAAGAAAAAATTAGGTGTCATTGGAATGACTTTGGGTATATCATCTTACTATTGTTGTAATTGCATATAGCTAGAGAAGTTCTTGAACACGGAGGAAGAAATATATTACTGTAAATGTAAAGCTTAAGGGAACATCATTTAGTCAATTGTAAATGCATTTGGACAGAGAGGTTCCTGAACGCTGAAAAATAAAATATTACATATCTGTAAATGAAAAGCCATTGGGGAAAATCAACTTACTCAGTTGTAAATGCATTTGGCCAAAGCTGTTCATTAACACTGAGGGTAAAATTATGGGGCATCCACGTGGTTTCCCCAGCATCAAACTTAAAAGAATCAATGCCAGTAGAAGTCTGGATATCAACCAATCTCTGAGTCCACCAAGTAACTGCTGCCTCGTTCGTGAAGTCTATCAACCCAGCGCTTTGCCCTTGCCACCAACTAGTTGTTTGTGTCACTCCATTGGCATCCTTAAACCCAAAATTGCAAAATTAGAACTGTATAAAAGTCAGGATAAACATAAAATAATTATGGTATTAGATCCAAGCCTACTTACCCTGTGGGAGGATCTGTGGTAGTCCTTTTCCCTAAGGAGCTAAGAGGAGTGGTTGAGGTATATTGGCTTCTGGTGAATGTGTGCTTTGACTCAGTCACCCCCTTACAAGTGGAACTGCAGCCTATATATATATATATATATATATATATATATATATATATATATATATATATATATATATATATATATATATATATATATATATATATATATATATTAGATATGGATGTAGAGAATAAGGTTACTATGTCTATTATTTCAAATAAGATAGTTCTAAACCGAGAAGAAAATAAATGTTCTTATTGCATTAATCCTTAGAAAAATGTGGTCTTATTATCTTATAACAATCTAAACTATATATATATATATATATATATATATATATATATATATATATATATATATATATATATATATATATATATATATATATATATATATATATATACACAAAATAGAATCTTCAAGCAAGGTGACCACAACTGAACAAAAAGTAAGGCCTGGAGAGGGACTTCATCACACACTGTTCTCTCTCATTCCTTTCCTAAGCTATTCAGTAGCAAAAAAGTTTCAGGGAGGCTCAGCAATGCCTCACATTTTCAAAGTTATTTACTCTCTGGGAAAAGCATCAAATATCACAAATAATGAAGGAACCATTAAAACATAATAATAATAAAATGATCACCTTAATGAAGAATCCATTGGCATCTGCATAGCTGTATGAATCGCAGTTATCATTGATAAATGGGTGAATCCAAAGTGTGACTCTGAAGTCTTCTCCCTGAAAAATGTAAAAGATTATTTCTACATCTATACACGAAAGCCATAATCCCCCGTCTGAGGGGGATGGCTGGAAAAAAGTAAAAAACTGACATTTTGTGGGAGGGAAATACAGAGAAGGGGATTCCCAATCCCCTCGCTCTCCCCTCATTTAGTCGATATTTAGGTTGTGATTACCTGAGAATTAAAGCTGCAAGTACTAAAAATCTATACCACAATGACAGGATATGTTTGTATTACTAACATTAATTTATAGCAAACATATGTACATACTTGTAACATTATCAAATATTTATTTTTTTCCAATAAATATATACCATAAAAATATTCATTCACTTGTATCATTGCCGAGAATTAATATCACAAATATACTTGTAAACATTTCCCATAATCAGGAATTTATATAATTAATGTATGTGTATACTTATATTATTATTAAGAGTTAATACAGTAATAAAGTACATAGTCGTAGCATTTGAGATTTTTCGACAGCTTTTCAGTATTCATTCATTAATTTATGAAAATTCGTTATACAATAATCATATTTTTAACAATTTGATCCTGACCCGGGGCTGGATTAGCTTTCACTGGCTCATGTCATTATCCATGAAATTAGGCAATAATTTTTTTTATGATTGTGACACCAGGACGGGCAAAAAAAAAAAAAATCTACCCTCATCAAGCCTGGGCACGAAGAAAACGAAAAGAGAAATAGAGATGGAGAGTGTTGTGACTTGTCAGAGGTGAAGCGATAATAAGACATGTGTAACGAATATCCAAGATATTCGGTGTTGATGTAGGCATAGAAAGAGAACCGTAACTGAAGGAAGACTTAACATCGAACTGTCCAGGACAGTCTTATTTAAGTCCACAAGACCCTTCAGTACTACAGCTGAAGGGTCTTGTGGACTTAAATAAGACTGTCATGGACAGTCCGATGTTAAGTCTTCCTTCAGTTACGGTTTTCTTTTTATGCCTACATCAACACCGAATATCTTGGATATTCGTTACACATGTCTTATTAGCGTTTCACATCTGACAAGTCACAACACTCCCCATCTCTATATCTCTTTTTTTTTTTAATCGTGCCCAGGCTTGATGACGGTAGATTTATTTTTATTTTTTGGCCCGTCCTGGTGTCACAATCATAAAAAAAAAAATATTGCCTAATTTAATAGATAGTGACATGAGCCAATGAAAGCTAATCCAGCCCCGGGTCAGGATCAAATTGTTAAAAATATGCTTATTGTATAATGGATATTAATAAATTAATGAATGAATTGGGGGGGTCGGTGATCTTCAATAGGTCTACCTCATTATTCAGCCACTGCCTGGAGATCACTGAGTCCACGTGATTGGAGAGAGGGTTTGGGCACTGGCTAAATGCAAGGTGCATAGTAAAGTTCTGTACTATTACTGTCCCTTGCTTCTGTCTTTCATTTGAGAAATATCCGACTTCCATTAAGAATTCTTATGATCATTTCATAAAGTTTCTCAAGTGACTATCACAGAGGAGTATTAAAAATTATATTTAACGAATAAAAAATCTTATATATTTGTATTATACATAAAAATACCTACGTGAAGGTCATCTACCAATTGCTTGGGGTCTGGAAAACGATCAGGATCAAAAATAGCATCTCCATAGCACGTCTCCCAGTTATCATCGATTTCAACCTAAAATAATAAAGATATGAACGTATGAATATATAAAGAAAGAAAGATAGACAGAAAGACTTAAAGAAAGAAAGAAATTGCTAAAACAAAAATCTTGAGGAAAAATTAATATATTATCGAAAGTTATCATGAGCAAGCAATTAAGGATCCATTTATACCAATATTTTTTCTAGTCAATAAACTTTATGTTCTCACCTGACTGTTATTAAAGCCCCTACTTTTAACACCCATTGCCAAATCCCAGACACGGGTGTCATTGACTTCAGTGTGGTATTCTGCCCAGGTAGACCAAATGGGATCTGTCAATATTTTTATGTCTGGTATTCCAGTAGGTTTGCTGAAGAATTTGCTGTAGCTTGCCATGTGAGCCTACAAATAAATACAAAAATATGAAATATAATTTTTACAGTCTATTTAACAGTGAGTAATCACTACGAACAGCATATTTAGAAATCGTTAAATAGGTTTTAACTTAGAGATATTGTGTAGAAGCAATTCTATTTATAAAGCTTTGCTTCCATTTGGTTAATTTAAGCGGAATCTCTGCCCAGGTTTCGTGCCTTGTACAGGCCTGAAGAGGACGAAGTGGTACGGCATTGAAAACAATTTTTAATGTTCCTGCACATTTTCTACTACTATAGTTAGCATAGCCTGTCTAAAGCATATAAAATATTATATAACTACCTCCTTGACATCATTCCCTGTGCATACGTAGTAATTTAACGTCAGAGGAACAGATCCAGAAGCCATAAACGGGTATTCTTGTCTGGCACTGAAACACATTTGGTCTGCCACCGTATCGCCATCGTTATCTGGCAAACTTAAGAAAAGAGGCGTCTCTTGTTCGACCTACAAAACAAATGTTAAGAAGATAATTACCACCAATATCAACCTCGCTGAAGGTATGTTTATCATATGATTGACTTGTAGAAGCCATAATAGCTTAGCCAAGAATTATGAAATTTAATGTATCAGTGGGCTAATTGCATGAACCAAAGATCTCTTAGTTTTAGGAATTATATCAATAAGACTTTTAAACTAATTAATTACGAAAAATTGAGGTAACAATGGGTTACTTGCATGAACCAAAGATGATTTAGTTATTGTATCATTAGGGTGTGTGTGTGTGTGTGTGTGTGTGTGTGTGTGTGTGTGTGTGTGTGTGTGTGTGTGTGTGTGTGTGTGTGTGTGATTACCTAATTGTGTTTACGGGAAAGAGCCCAAAGCTCGTGTCTTCACGTCTCCTCATCGGTTCCATTTTAGACTTAGTGATACTTATCGTACCTGTCCTTAAAACTATGGATTGAGATAGCATTAACTACCTCCTCGCTTAGCGAATTCCAATTATCAACTACTCTTACACTGAAAAAGTATTTCCTTACATCCTGCAAACAAGTTTTCTTACCAAGCTTCAAACTATGACCTCTAGTTCTAGAGCCAGCCATATCGAAATATCGATCCCTATCCACTCTATCATAACCATGAAGGAATTTAAAGACTGTCACCATATCCCCCCTTACTCTTCTAGCTTCGAGTGATGGCAAGTCTAATTCCCTCAGCCTCTCATCATAACCGAGATTGCGTATTTCTGGCACCAGTTTCGTGGCATGTCTTTGAACTTTTTTCAAGCTTAGCTATGTGCTTTTTCAAGTGCGCATTCCAAAAGGGGGCTGCATATTCGAGTTTTGGCCTCACATAGGTTACATAAATATTTCTGAACATTTCCTTGTCCATGTGCCTGAAGGCTACCCTTACATTTGATAAGAATGCATATGCTGCCCTTACTACGCCATTTATATGTATTTCTGGAGACAAATCTGCCAGTATGTTTATTCCTAGATCTCTCTCATTTTCTGTCTCTTGAAGTTGTACTCCAGCCACCGAGTAGTCAAGCTTGGGCCTTCTTGCACTTGTACCCATTCTCATTACCTTACATTTTGAGGTATTGAATTTCATTAGCCACTTTTCTGACCACTCATGCAGATTATTTAGATCCTCCTGAAGTTCTCTACCATTGTTCTCGTTTTTTACTTTCTTCACAATCTTTGCATCATCTGCAAACATATTCATGAATGAATTTACAGACTCTGGTAGGTCATTTACATATACAAGGAACAAAAGTGGCCCTAAAACTGAACCCTGTGGAACTCCACTACTAACTCTTCTCCATTCAGACACTGAGTGTCTTACTCTAACCCTCTGTTCCCTTCCTTCTAAGTAAGTTTTTATCCATTCCAAAACATTTCCACCTATTCTAGCCATTGAGTGCAGCTTCCTAATAAGTCTCCCATGTGGAACAGTGTCAAACGCTTTCTGGAAGTCTAGGAATATGCAATCTGCCCAGCCCTCTCTTTCCTGTAAAATTTGGCTTACCTCATCATAAAATTCTAATAAGTTTGTTACTGTTGATCTACCTTCTCTGAAGCCATGTTGCCTCACTGACAAAAAGTTGAAGGATTCCAAGTGAAGAGAGATATGTTTCCTTAGTAGTTTCTCCATAACTTTGCAAACTATGCTGGTCAAGGAAACTGGTCTATAGTTCAGAGCCGTATCCCTCCTTCCCTTTTTGAAGATAGGTATCACATTTGCTTGTTTCCAGCATCTTGGAATCTCCCCCGACTCCAGTGACTCCTTAAATATGATACTTAGTGCCACTGATATTGTGTTTGCGCATTTTTTAAGCACATGAGGGGATATGTCATCAGGACCTGTAGCTTTATGAACATCTAAATCCATCAGCGCTTTGCATACCTCTGTGGCTGTAAGGTTGATGTTCTCTAATACCGGCCCTTGAGCTTCTATCACTGCAATCTGAGGGGGTGGGGTATTTTCTACTGTAAATACTGACTGAAACTCCTTGTTCAATTCTTTGCAGATCTCTTCGTCCGTCTCAGTGATGCTTCCATCCGCTCTCTTTAGCCTTATAACCTGTTCTTTTACCTTCAGTTTTCCTCTGATAAAGCTGTGGAAAAGCTTGGGATTTTCTTTAGCCTTCCTGGTGATGTCCCTCTCATAATCTCTCTCTGCCTCTCTCCTTTTACTTAGGTAGTCATTTCTTGCTCTTTTGTAGGTTTGCCAGGCATTTATGTTTTTTCTCCTCCTATACCTTTTCCAGCATTTGTCTCTCCACTCCTTAGCTCTTTTACACCCATTATCGAACCAATTCTCTCTGGCATGAATTACACCTACTTTGGAGACAGGTATGCAGCAATCTACTATCTTCCCATATTTCTCACAAAAGATGTCATACATTTCTTGTACAGATTTGTTGTAAAATAAGGTTCTCCAGTCAATAACTGCAAAAAGCTCATTCATTTTGATGTAATCTCCTTTCGGATAGTTCCTCCTCATGTCCTCAGTGTGTGATTACCTAATTGTGATTACCTAATTGTGTTTACGGGAAAGAGCCCAAAGCTCGTATCTTCCCGTCTCCTGATCGGTTCCATTTTTAGACTTAGTGATACTTATCATACCTGTCCTTAAAACTATGTGTGTGATTACCTAATTGTGATTACCTAATTGTGTTTACGGGAAAGAGCCCAAAGCTCGTATCTTCCCGTCTCCTCATCGGTTCCATTTTTAGACTTAGTGATACTTATCATACCTGTCCTTAAAACTATGGATTGAGGTAGCATTAACTACCTCCTCGCTTAGCGAATTCCAATTATCAACTACTCTTACACTGAAAAAGTATTTCCTTACATCCTGCAAACAAGTTTTCTTCCGAAGCTTCAAACTATGACCTCTAGTTCTAGAGCCAGCCATATCGAAATATCGATCCCTATCCACTCTATCATAACCATGAAGGAATTTAAAGACTGTCACCATATCCCCCCTTACTCTTCTAGCTTCGAGTGATGGCAAGTCTAATTCCCTCAGCCTCTCATCATAACCGAGATTGCGTATTTCTGGCACCAGTTTCGTGGCATGTCTTTGAACTTTTTCAAGCTTACCTATGTGCCTTTTCAAGTGCGGATTCCAAAAGGGGGCTGCATATTCGAGTTTTGGCCTCACATAGGTTACATAAATATTTCTGAACATTTCCTTGTCCATGTGCCTGAAGGCTACCCTTACATTTGATAAGAATGCATATGCTGCCCTTACTACGCCATTTATATGTATTTCTGGAGACAAATCTGCCAATATGTTTACTCCTAGATCTCTCTCATTTTCTGTCTCCTGAAGCTGTACTCCAGCCACCGAGTAGTCAAGCTTGGGCCTTCTTGCACTTGTACCCATTCTCATTACCTTACATTTTGAGGTATTGAATTTCATTAGCCACTTTTCTGACCACTCATGCAGATTATTTAGATCCTCCTGAAGTTCTCTACCATTGTTCTCGTTTTTTACTTTCTTCACAATCTTTGCATCATCTGCAAACATATTCATGAATGAATTTACAGACTCTGGTAGGTCATTTACATATACAAGGAACAAAAGTGGCCCTAAAACTGAACCCTGTGGAACTCCACTACTAACTCTTCTCCATTCAGACACTGAGTGTCTTACTCTAACCCTCTGTTCCCTTCCTTCTAAGTAAGTTTTTATCCATTCCAAGACATTTCCACCTATTCTAGCCATTGATTGCAGCTTCCTAATAAGTCTCCCATGTGGAACAGTGTCAAACGCTTTCTGGAAGTCTAGGAATATGCAATCTGCCCAACCCTCTCTTTCCTGTAAGATTTGGCTTACCTCATCATAAAATTCTAATAAGTTTGTTACTGTTGATCTTCCTTCTCTGAAGCCATGTTGCCTCACTGACAAAAAGTTGAAGGATTCCAAGTGAAGAGAGATATGTTTCCTTAGTAGTTTCTCCATAAGTTTGCAAACTATGCTGGTCAAGGAAACTGGTCTATAGTTCAGAGCCGTATCCCTCCTTCCCTTTTTGAAGATAGGTATCACATTTGCTTGTTTCCAGCATCTTGGAATCTCCCCCGACTCCAATGACTCCTTAAATATGATACTTAGTGCCACTGATATTGTGTTTGCGCATTTTTTAAGCACATGAGGGGATATGTCATCAGGACCTGTAGCTTTATGAACATCTAAATCCATCAGCGCCTTGCATACCTCTGTGGCTGTAAGGTTGATGTTCTCTAATACCGGCCCTTGAGCTTCTATCACTGCAATCTGAGGGGGTGGGGTATTTTCTACTGTAAATACTGACTGAAACTCCTTGTTCAATTCTTTGCAGATCTCTTCGTCCGTCTCAGTGATGCTTCCATCCGCTCTCTTTAGCCTTAAAACCTGTTCTTTTACCTTCAGTTTTCCTCTGATAAAGCTGTGGAAAAGCTTGGGATTTTCTTTAGCCTTCCTGGTGATGTCCCTCTCATAATCTTTCTCTGCCTCTCTCCTTTTACTTAGGTAGTCATTTCTTGCTCTTTTGTAGGTTTGCCAGGCATTTATGTTTTTTCTCCTCCTATACCTTTTCCAGCATTTGTCTCTCCACTCCTTAGCTCTTTTACACCCATTATCGAACCATTTCTCTCTGGCATGAATTACACCTACTTTGGTGACAGGTATGCAGCAATCTACTATCTTCCCATATTTCTCACAAAAGATGTCATACATTTCTTGTACAGATTTGTTGTAAAATAAGGTTCTCCAGTCAATAACTGCAAAAAGCTCATTCATTTTGATGTAATCTCCTTTCTGATAGTTCCTCCTCATGTCCTCAGTGCCTCTACTCTCAGGAAGAATGTCTTCAATGATATACTCCATCAACAACACACAGTGGTCACTCTTTCCAATTGGTGGTTCATACTCAATATTTTCAATATCCAACACATTATCTGTGAACACCAGATCAAGTAGTGATGGCTCATCCCCACCCCTGGCTCTTGTTGGTTCCATTACATGTTGGTGTAGGAAATTCCCTTGTACGCAATCTAGGAATCTTGCCCCAAAGGAGTCCTCACCACTGTGTGGGTCAAGATTTATCCAATCTATCTCTTTATGATTAAAGTCTCCCATAATCAAAATCCTACATTTTTTCTCCCGCGCCATGTTAACAACTGAGTTTATGACTTCAATCGTACCTATATGACTTTCCTCATAAATTTCAAGCCTATTTTGGTTCCTTGGTGGGTTGTATACAACAGTTATTATAATGCTCTCTGACCCAGTATTTATGCGAGCAACAAGAAATTCCCTGAACTCACTTTCTATAGCCAAGTTTATCTCTTCAGCTTGAATCCTCTCACTTATGAGCAGTGCTATCCCTCCACCAGTCCTCTCAGATCTTTCGACCCTTAGTATTCTGAAGCCCTTAGGAAAAACTGTGACACTGTTTATGTCCTCACTCAACTTAGTCTCTGTAATTGCTACTATATCTGCCTTACTGTTGTGAATCCTATCTTTTAATTCTACTGCCTTACCAGCTAATCCATCAGCATTTGTGTATAACAATCTTAATGAGGCCCCATCCCCTGATCTTCTGTCATTATCTTCTTTATCTCCCCTTTGTCTGGAAGTATTCCGTAACGAAAATTTTTTTCTCTTCCTCATTTCTTTCATCATTTAACCTTCTTGCCTCTTGCAACAAGTTTTTGATCTTTCCCATCTCTTCCTGTGTTCTGTATCGTCTAATGAACACTTCTTTGCATTCTTGAAGGTCTTTTAGACTTTTTTTTCTCAACAATATTTCCCTACATGTCTCCCCTCTCTCAAAGGTTACTTTTGTTGGTCTCGGCTTTCCTTCCCTGGAATATTTACCTAGTTGGTGTATGTTTACAATATCCTCAGGACCACATACTACTCCAAGCTTTCTTATCAGGTCTACAACCCTAGCTTTATTTTCTTCAAGTCTCCCCTGCCATGTTGGCTCCTGGGATTCACTTATGCCTGAGATTACCACTGTCTTCTCCTTATCAAGTGCCTGTCTGATGAGTGGGTTTGCCCTTTCCATCACAACGTCTTTCATTTTTTCGATTACTGTCTCTTTATAATCAACTGTTTGTATGTTTTCCAGTGCCACCACCTTTACAGCCTCTTTTACTGCCACATTCCCCTTTAGTGCATCAGCAAAGGACGTTTTCATGGCATCATTTTCCATATTCAGCTCCTGGAACTCTTTTCTGAACTGTTCAATGTTTTCCTTAATCTGAACATTCCAAGCAGCAATCTCGTCTCTCTCAGAAGATAGCAGTGAACTAACATCTAATTCCTTTAGGTTGTCATTTAGCTGTTTGTTTTTATCTTCTTGATTAGAAATTCTAGATTCTAGTTGACTCTTTTCCCCTTCCAGCTTCTTTATTCTTTTTTCTAGTTCCTTTCTCTCCTGCCCTTGTGCTTTATTTGCTTCCTCCAAAGATCTTATTTGTTCTCTGAGTGTTTCATTCTCTTTCATTTCTCCATCCATATTCCGAATTTTATCATCAAGGCTTGTAACCATTTCCTCTAACTTCTTGATTCTCTGTTTAAGTCCTCTGATGACTACCCCTTCTCCCGACCCATGGGTGGGAGAGGTTTGGGACAGAGATGGCTTCATTTTTATGTTCTCCCTCTCACAGAATATAGAAAGAAGACGAGAAAGAGGAAAAAAAAAAGAAAAGAGAAAAACTTCTAATTTACCTTCACACAGAATTTTTATATCTCCATATAAGTGCTATTTCGTGACTCAGTTTGCCTCCTTTCTGGTAACACACATCTTAACTTAAAAACTTGACCATGGTAATTTAAGTATAAAAAGAAAAAGAAAAACAAAAGTCAAACCTGAAGGAAAATTCGAATTTGTGTTCGAGGTGGCACCCACCTGTTTCTGTTATATATTCTTCCTAACTGATAAACTGACTTGCTAACCAAGATATGTTATCACGGGATTTAGACTTTACATTTAACTCAATATATATACAAAATAACAAAATAGCAAACGAGAAAGCTAAAAGAAAAGCAAAAAAAAAAAAATGAAGAAAATAGGACTGCTGTACTACTTGGCAACTTAACTCAGTACTGTTGACAGGTGGGTATTTGGTAATTTTTTTTTTCTTTTATTATTCAATTTTTTCGTGTATCAAACTAACTAACTAGTTAATATAAATGGGAAGGATACTGTTTTTAACAATATATAGAACCACAGGATCAGGTAAAACGGCTTAAGAGCTTTCCCCAGTTTACACAAAAAATTAGGTAATGTGGTGTGAGGCTCCACGTCTGGCAACTCTTCTAGATTTCCCTCAAGGCAGAATCTGGACGGCAGCTTCTCTCTCTTCCTCACGAAAAAGTTCTCAATTTTTTTCCTTTAATATGAACAGTCTCGTCTTACAACAAATATTAGTTTTTGTACTCACAATACTCTGCAGGAGGATTTCAGATTTTTGGAAATTATGGTAAAGTTTTCCACTAAGCACTTTAGTCACTGGAAACAGTTTAAATTTTAAGAGGAGCGATTCCGTGTGTCACTGAACGCGCGGTGTGTGTGTGTGTGTTTAGCAAAATTTACTTGGTGCATACCCAGATGCTGGTGAGTGCAAAAGCCTCGCGGACGGTGATTTTGCTGGGAGCGTTCAGGCAGGTAGTGGAATTAGGCATGAATTGTCTCTCCCAGTGTGTGTGTGTGTGTGTGTGTGTGTGTGTGTGTGTGTGAGAGAGAGAGAGAGAGAGAGAGAGAGAGAGAGAGAGAGAGAGAGAGAGAGAGAGAGAGAGAGAGAGAGAGAGAGAGAGAGAGAGAGAGAGAGAGAGAGAGAGAGAGAGAGAGAGAGAGAGAGTTCATGATAACTTTGTAATTTACTCTCACAGCAGTAAGAAGACAGATAGATATATAGATACTGTACAGAGAGAGAGAGAGAGAGAGAGAGAGAGAGAGAGAGAGAGAGAGAGAGAGAGAGAGAGAGAGAGAGAGAGAGAGAGAGAGAGAGAGAGAGAGAGAGAGAGAGTTTTTGCTAGTATTGCAACTTACTCTCAAAGCAGCTCCCTGAGATGTCACCCAGTAGGCCTCGACAACACCTCCATACCATTCGTCTCGATTCTGTAGCATATCCGCAGTCACGAACGGAGTTTCTGGACGGGAAACTTTTTCTATTGGCCAAGGCTGAGTGAACTGCTCTCCACCACCATACCTTTATAAATGAATACTTACATTCACTTGCAAATAACTCTATCAATAGCAATTTACAGAAAACCAAAAAGAAAAAAAATAAATTTTTTGTCCTGATTTCTAAGTACATAATTATTTGCAGTGAGGCTTACTTGCATAGTATTGCAATAAGATATGCTTTTGAAGTGAAGTTAAGAATAGGTCAGCTGTGTTTGTATTGTAACTGCCTTCAATTTATGTATTTTACATTTTCTTCAAGAATAGTACTAACATTACATATTATTCTTGTATGTAAAATTAGGTGACTGACTATAAAGATATTAGTCATATATATGTAGATATAATAATTGTAGTTTCACAACAAGATGAGAAATGTTAGTATTGGAGATATCTCTGAGGATGTCACACACCTGCCTTGTTCCCAGTCTTTGAGAACTTTTCACAGTTTATCCAATACTGTCAGCATTATCAAAGTACTCTCTCTCTCTCTCTCTCTCTCTCTCTCTCTCTCTCTCTCTCTCTCTCTCTCTCTCTGTATATATATATATATATATATATATATATATATATATATATATATATATATATATATATATATATATATATATATATATATATATATATATATATATACATACATACATATATATATATATATATATATATATATATATATATATATATATATATATATATATATATATATATACATATATATATATATATATATATATATATATATATATATATATATATATATATATATATATATATATATATATATATATATATGGCAATCCCTTCCTTCCAGATTTTTTTTACCGCGGGACAATTGACGAAAAGGGTAAGGAGAGGCAAGATATAATTAAACCCTGAAGCATCCCTTTTTTTCAGCTTTGGCAACCCTGCAAGC
>JAXCGZ010024116.1:5000-15089 GCA_037179515.1 Halocaridina rubra | reverse complement strand
AGTATATCATTGAAGACATTCTTCCTGAGAGTAGAGGCACTGAGGACATGAGGAGGAACTATCAGAAAGGAGATTACATCAAAATGAATGAGCTTTTTGCAGTTATTGACTGGAGAACCTTATTTTACAACAAATCTGTACAAGAAATGTATGACATCTTTTGTGAGAAATATGGGAAGATAGTAGATTGCTGCATACCTGTCACCAAAGTAGGTGTAATTCATGCCAGAGAGAAATGGTTCGATAATGGGTGTAAAAGAGCTAAGGAGTGGAGAGACAAATGCTGGAAAAGGTATAGGAGGAGAAAAAACATAAATGCCTGGCAAACCTACAAAAGAGCAAGAAATGACTACCTAAGTAAAAGGAGAGAGGCAGAGAAAGATTATGAGAGGGACATCACCAGGAAGGCTAAAGAAAATCCCAAGCTTTTCCACAGCTTTATCAGAGGAAAACTGAAGGTAAAAGAACAGGTTTTAAGGCTAAAGAGAGCGGATGGAAGCATCACTGAGACGGACGAAGAGATCTGCAAAGAATTGAACAAGGAGTTTCAGTCAGTATTTACAGTAGAAAATACCCCACCCCCTCAGATTGCAGTGATAGAAGCTCAAGGGCCGGTATTAGAGAACATCAACCTTACAGCCACAGAGGTATGCAAGGCGCTGATGGATTTAGATGTTCATAAAGCTACAGGTCCTGATGACATATCCCCTCATGTGCTTAAAAAATGCGCAAACACAATATCAGTGGCACTAAGTATCATATTTAAGGAGTCATTGGAGTCGGGGGAGATTCCAAGATGCTGGAAACAAGCAAATGTGATACCTATCTTCAAAAAGGGAAGGAGGGATACGGCTCTGAACTATAGACCAGTTTCCTTGACCAGCATAGTTTGCAAAGTTATGGAGAAACTACTAAGGAAACATATCTCTCTTCACTTGGAATCCTTCAACTTTTTGTCAGTGAGGCAACATGGCTTCAGAGAAGGAAGATCAACAGTAACAAACTTATTAGAATTTTATGATGAGGTAAGCCAAATCTTACAGGAAAGAGAGGGTTGGGCAGATTGCATATTCCTAGACTTCCAGAAAGCGTTTTGACACTGTTCCACATGGGAGACTTATTAGGAAGCTGCAATCAATGGCTAGAATAGGTGGAAATGTCTTGGAATGGATAAAAACTTACTTAGAAGGAAGGGAACAGAGGGTTAGAGTAAGACACTCAATGTCTGAATGGAGAAGAGTTAGTAGTGGAGTTCCACAGGGTTCAGTTTTAGGGCCACTTTTGTTCCTTGTATATGTAAATGACCTACCAGAGTCTGTAAATTCATTCATGAATATGTTTGCAGATGATGCAAAGATTGTGAAGAAAGTAAAAAACGAGAACAATGGTAGAGAACTTCAGGAGGATCTAAATAATCTGCATGAGTGGTCAGAAAAGTGGCTAATGAAATTCAATTCCTCAAAATGTAAGGTAATGAGAATGGGTACAAGTGCAAGAAGGCCCAAGCTTGACTACTCGGTGGCTGGAGTACAGCTTCAGGAGACAGAAAATGAGAGAGATCTAGGAGTAAACATATTGGCAGATTTGTCTCCAGAAATACATATAAATGGCGTAGTAAGGGCAGCATATGCATTCTTATCAAATGTAAGGGTAGCCTTCAGGCACATGGACAAGGAAATGTTCAGAAATATTTATGTAACCTATGTGAGGCCAAAACTCGAATATGCAGCCCCCTTTTGGAATCCGCACTTGAAAAAGCACATAGCTAAGCTTGAAAAAGTTCAAAGACATGCCACGAAACTGGTGCCAGAAATACGCAATCTCGGTTATGATGAGAGGCTGAGGGAATTAGACTTGCCATCACTCGAAGCTAGAAGAGTAAGGGGGGATATGGTGACAGTCTTTAAATTCCTTCATGGTTATGATAGAGTGGATAGGGATCGATATTTCGATATGGCTGGCTCTAGAACTAGAGGTCATAGTTTGAAGCTTCGGAAGAAAACTTGTTTGCAGGATGTAAGGAAATACTTTTTCAGTGTAAGAGTAGTTGATAATTGGAATTCGCTAAGCGAGGAGGTAGTTAATGCTACCTCAATCCATAGTTTTAAGGACAGGTATGATAAGTATCACTAAGTCTAAAAATGGAACCGATCAGGAGACGGGAAGATACGAGCTTTGGGCTCTTTCCCGTAAACACAATTAGGTAATCACAATTAGGTAATCACACACACAGAGAGAGAGAGAGAGAGGAGAGAGAGAGAGAGAGAGAGAGAGAGAGAGAGAGAGAGAGAGAGAGAGAGAGAGAGATCCATATAGCATGATCATGGTTAATAGATTTTGCTCACTGTATATATCTGCTCATTTACAAATGGTTCTTTCTTCATGTCATGGTTTCGTCTCTTGGATTATTAATTCAAATGGATTTTTTTTTTTTTGTCCAAAAGAATAATATGTTGCCAGCATATACTTTGTTTCATGGGTTGTATAAGTTGATCGATATTCGTAATCTTGCAAGCTTAAATGTTTTCTTATGCTTTATGTAATGTAGTTATTAATATAAACCCGTGTGCAAGCCATTCTCAGTTATAACATTCTTCTAAGGAAATAAATTTCACTTTATTTTTCATATCGATATTATGAGATTTTCTAGTTAAACGTGGGTAGATTTTAAAATAATAAATGATTTCTCTGCATGCAAAAATTCCATTGTGAAAAACGACTTATTAAGTTAATGGTTAATTAATACCCTGATGTATTTATAGAGGTGATAATTCATATACAATATTAAATTGCCAACGGCTATGCAATGAAATAAAATAAATTCATGTTATATGTAATTTATTGCAGTGACGCTTCTGTAGTCTTAATTTTACATGAAGAATTTTGTTAAAACAGAATCTTTACATTCGTTCCCCAGCTCTCATGTATTCCGAAATATGTATTCTGGTTCGAACAGTTTCTCATTCCTGACACATACAGTGCAGATATTAAGCATAAATCTGCAAGGCACTATTTACGCATTCTCTCTCTCTCTCTCTCTCTCTCTCTCTCTCTCTCTCTCTCTCTCTCTCTCTCTCTCTCTCTCTCTCTCTCTCTCTCTCTCTCTCTCTCTCTCTCTCTCTCTCTCATTATATGACAGGTTATCAGTTTTTAATTTTGTTCTTATTTACTTAATTGTAGCATTATTAATATATTTTCATAGTTGTCTGTAGCTTCTCTTTTCTCACATATATATATATATATATATATATATATATATATATATATATATATATATATATATATATATATATATATATATATATATATATATATATATATATATATTATATATTAACTTCTTATTTTTATACTCCTGTTTTTTAACATGCTGACTCTTCCAAGGCAAGAATATTATGGTGCTTCTGTATTTTTTTATTTTTAGTGGCTGAGAGCATATTTCTTACTTCTAGCTGATTTACTTCATACGTTTCATTCATAGAGTTTGTTTTTTCTAAGTTTCCTTAGTAGTGCTTCTATTTCTCATATTTGTTTGTTAGATTTGATGCTTCTCTTCGTAATTGTTTATTTCACCTTTCCCTTCTCATCACCGAGTGGATCTTTAATGGAAACCTGACGAACCACCATCGGGACTTCAACCCTGGAACTCAAGCATCGTAGCTCTCAAGCCATTAAATTTATTTATTTCTATTCCAAGTCTGGAAATACTTGATTTTCATTGACTGGATGAATGCTAAGATTCTTGTGCAAAATCCTCCTGGAACGCTAAGGAAATCATCTAACAACAGGCACTGCTTTGAAGGCACCATAAAAGCAGTTTTCCTGCTGGATGAAAATCAGCTCTCACTTTATTGCTTCCAAGCGCATGAAGTAAAACCCTTTTTGGATAATGCCACAAAAGCATTGCTTTCAAATGAAGGGTTTGTAAAATAGTTTAAGTTTAATTAATGGCCAGTGGAGTTTTTTTTATTTTAAACTGTGGTGTTAATTTACATTGAAATTAGTGGTGGAAGTATACATGATTTGCTGATCTGAAATACCCTTAAAATATTTGATTGTGGGAACCAGTAAGTAATGAAATAAGCGCGAGTAAGGAGAGAATGAACAATAATGAATGATCAGACAGTGATCCGACAGTGCACAACTCCTGGTTAGCTTAGGAGTGTTGGTTTAATTCTAACTAGAAGTATTTCATTCATATTTGAGTGGAATAGTACTGGCGGTTGGTTTTTCTTGTATTTTTTTTTTTTAGCTGGTAAAGATATTCACTTTATCAAGATTTTACTTTACCTTTACCCTTACCTAAAAGTAATTGGTCAGCAGTAGTTACAATAGATTGTAAAAATTTTGCTATTACTCCTGACAGACATAATCCAGTGTGTTTATCTGAAATGAACAAATGTTATCAATTTGGCCAAAGGTATTTTTACTCAATAAAGGTGCCTATTCATACACCACCTGCAAAAAATTGCAGTTTTCTTGGTTATTCTAATGAGACAAATGACCAAGTTTGCCGAAAATCATTATTAATGAATCCTCCGCCTAAATTCATTCATTTTCTCGGCAAATGGATATATGCATCTCCTTAGCCAATCACATTTTAACTTAAACTGTCATTTTGAAAGTTAATCTGCACTGACAATAAACAGAGGAGTTGGAAGACTTACCGTGGCAATATTTTGTGCTACTTATAGCTCATTTATTAACTTATCCTGCCTATTCTTCTATGCTTCATAACCAGATTTTTAAGATTAAAATTGACAAACATCCCTCTCCAAATGGATTAGCTAAAGAATCATTTTTACGTTAGGACTTAAGTCATCTGACACATTTACAACAAGAAAAAATACTGTAGCAGAAAGAAATTGACTTAAAAGCAGCATGGAAATTCATGGACAATGATTCGTCCTCAGCCAGCGCGGGATGGATTGCTTTTGCTTTTGGAAGGCTACTATTACTTTGATTTTCATAGTCCTTTTGAGATTAAGACTGTGTGTAGCTGACAAACGAGGACCAATCGTCTTCAGAAAGGGGGCAGAATGTGTAGCTCACATGCTTGGATGTACAATATAATTCATCTGAAGATGTCCAAGATAACTAAAGAGGCCAGGTATCAAACAAGCAAACAAACAAACATTTATTTCCATTTTTGTTCAATGGTTATTCTTCTACAAGTAAGAGTAACTTATAAGTAGACATGTAATTGAACTAATAAGTAAGAGGGTAATACATACAGTTAAATTAAATAAAAATGTTAGCAATAATTTTAATAATAAAGTAGTAATAATAACACTCGATACAGGATCGTCATTATCGTCATCATCACCATACTTTTCTTCCTTACAATGAGAATAATTAGTTTTTAACTTAAAGAACATAGAAGGAGATATCAGTTTACATATAGAGAGGTTAGTGTCAAGGGAAATTGCATTAAATCGTTAAGTTTAGTTAATGTGTGAGCAGCCACTTATTGTCCAAAAGAAAATAATATAGTTTGCCTTTGAAAGCTGCGAAGGAGGATGCATTTTTAAGATGCTCTGGAATATTGTTCCAGAGTGTTGGCCCTTTAATAGTGATCATCTTTGAACCTGCTTCTGTGTTTTTCTGAATAAAGAGCTCACTGTTCTGTCTTGTGTTGGCTCCCCTTATGTCCCTGACTGTTTTTAAATCAAATAGCCAGCTAGGATAATGATGTTTTTTTTATTTTGTATACAAAAACATAAATAATATAACGACCTTGTTTTCTGCCCGCAGCCACCCGAGGTTTTTGAGAGCTGGTGTGATGTGGTCATATTTTCTTACTCCTCCCAGGGCAACTCGAGCTGCAAAATTAATAAGCTTCTGTATTCTGTTTATCTGAGTCTTTGTGGTAGCTCCCCAAACAGTTTTGCAGTAATTAATGTGACTTAGGGCTAGAGATTCAACAACAGTTATTCGAGTGGTAGTCTCAAAATTGTCTTTTATATGTGATAAGTACATTAATGTTCCTGTAACCTTTTTGCATACTTTATCTATATGGGAATCAAACAACATGTAATTATTAAAGTGAATCCCTAGGTTTTTGACTGTTTTACTAGGTGTAATGATATTGCCACAAAAACTAATTGTAGTGTTTTCTGGAATTTGTGCTATATGGAACCTTGAGCCAATAAATATACATTGTTTTACTTTCGTTAATTAACAGCCCAATTTCTTGAAAATAGGTTTTAATTTTTAACAGAGTGTTTTCTGCTCTTAATATTAGCTCTGGGAAATTATTAATATCGCCACGAAGGAGTAGTTGAGTATCATCTACATATTGTATGACTAGACAGTCAGAAATGAAAGAAGATAGATCATTTACCTAAGTGGAGAAGAGGCTAGGATCAAGTACTAATCCCTGTGGAACACCAAATGATGCATTTTTTGGCATAGAGATAATGTTTTTAAGACGTATAGACTGTTTGTTATTAGATAGAGACTCTCTAAACCAGCTCGGATTAATATTTAGTTTTTTAGTTTTTGTTTTTTTGAGTGTGACATCGGGTCAGGCAGAAACTGCCCTCATCAACAAAGGCCCGGGCACGAGAAAATACCAAGACGAAGGAAAAGAAAAAGGTTAAGGGCAAGGCAGAGATGAGGTAATGTCACACAAAGGAAAACGACAGACAGAAAAAGTAAAGTAAAGAGGACCCAGAGATATGGAGGACTAGGCTCTGAGAACATTTACTTATAAGAATTTCATGGCTTACACTGTAGAAGGATTTTGATATGTCTAACAATACAAGCAGAGAGATTTTTTTTCATTTCTATATTATTATAGATACTATTCGTAACTTTAAGCACTGCAGTTTTCATCGAGAGTTTTAGTCTGAAACCATGTTGGTTAATAGCTAGTAGTCTATTTGACTCTAAATATGACAAAAGTTGGCATGCAATAATTTTTTCTAATATTTTATAGAAAATGGGTAGCAGCGAAATGGGACGATAGTTGGTCACATCTCTGTCCCCCTTTTTATGCAGAGGTATTACACGTGATTTTTTCCAAGAGTCAGGAAACTTTTTAGTAACAATGGAACTGTTCATGATAGCTAGAATATAAGATACAATCATGGGTAGAGCATCTTTGATGAATTGAAATGGTATAATATCTGGACCATAAGAGCCAGAGTTTCTTAGGCTCTTTATGATACGAATTAGGGTAGCACAATCGACAGGATCTATTTTGAAGTACTTTTTGTGTTTACATTGGAAGAATTGACATTTAAGTAATTACTCATGTTCACTGAGTTTATGTTTTCTTGTGTTTTCTCATATGTATTTTTTCCAGAGTTAGCAAAAGAGTATTAAAGTTTTCCGCTTTGTCCTTCAACTCCGTAATACTTTCATAACTTTCTGAGGTAGTCCTTCCATTTGGTATCATGTTTCTTATCACTTTCCACGTAGCCGCTGTATCATGTCTAGAATCATTGAATTGTTTTTTGTAAGTCTTTTTACTTATATCGATGAGAGATCTGACACGTTTCTTTTCTACTGTATAACGTTCACGGAGAGTCATATAATATCTATTCATTTTTAGCTCTTTTTGTATTTGATTTCTGATTTGTATTGTCGCTTTGATGTCATTAGTTAGCCAGGGGGCTGAGGGGTGGGTTATTTTTCTTGTTACAATGGGTGCAGAACTATCTAAGCATTCAAGAAAGACTTTTGTTAGAGCCTCAACCTGCAAATCGACGTTATCTGTGTATTTAATTCTGGTAAGTACATTTGTGTTGTTGATTAATGTTTCACAAAATATATCAGGGGAGTAAATTTTTAGACACCGGAATGTCTTGTAGAGACGCTTCCTTTTGGGTTTGTTTATGTTTAGCATAGCAATGTTGAGCTCGTGATCTGCAACTGGGCAGGGAACTACGTCCCAATTGGGTATACTTTCCACTGTATATGCTATTATCAGATCTATCAGAGTCCTAGAATTATAGGTAATGCAGGTCGGTTTTGTCACTATTTGTATTCACAGTGTTGATCACCCTTTTCATTTTGTTATCTGCAGAGAGCAAGTCATCATTAAAGTCACCAAGTATGTATACGAGTTTATGACGCACTCAGATATTTCTGAATGTTTCTAGCAGATGACTGAATGAACTGGAATGTGCTTTTGGGTGATGGTAAACGCACCCTACAGTGAAAGATGGAAGTTTCTGATACTGCCCAGTGATCCATATATATTCGAGCTCTTCAGTTTTTTCTAAACCTGTTGTTGTTTCTGATGCACTAAGATAATTTCTTACATAAATACAGACCTCACACCCTCTACCACGGTCAATACAAATTACTTTAAACTCTGGGATATTCACATATTTATTTTCAATTGTAGGAGGAAGCCAAGTTTCACTTACACAGAGGATATCTATGTTGTAGTCTTTTGTTAGCATTATTATTTCCTCAAAATGAGGAATAAGGGACTGAGCATTCACATGTACTAATATTACATTCTTATCATGTTTCATAAGGGTGGTATCCGTAGTCATAGTTATAGTTTGTTCTTGGGTTTGTTCATGATTTGTTTCGACTGTGTGATTCTGCTGGGAATTCATCATCATAGTGTGTTCTGGGGATAGCCCATAGATCCTGGTGTCTGTACATGCTGTTGGATGGGTAACGCTGATTTGAGTATGTGCCGCGTATGATCGAACCTTCCCAAGGTTTTTATGCCTAGGTGAGTAACTAGGGTTGTAAGAGCCATCTTTCCAGAAGTCTCTTGTGCATGGACGGGAATAAGAGAGGTTTGTATTGTGTCTCTCTTTCTGTAGTCTCGCGGATAGGGGATCTCTTCATAAGCTCTTTGCTGTTTATTTAGGTATGACTGTAGGTTGGGATATTTTGTAGATATCCCAGGTTGTGTCCACTGTTTACCCCCGCGAAATGGCTGGACAATTGTGCCTGTAGGCCATTGATTCAGTTTGTAAGCCATGCATTCAAATCCTTTCAATATCGTTATTGTGAAGGAGACCCAATTTGGTTTGCGAAAAAGCTCCTTAATCAAGACTTCTTCAGAGGGAATGCCTTGATTTGTCAATATATTACGAATCTGTCTCTCAATGGAGTTGCCAGGAATGCGAATATATATCTGAGCTGCAACCCTTGCTCTTGCATTATTGGCTAACTGTGGCTGTGGGGGAGACAACTTCAATGGAATGTTTAGATTAGAGACATCTTTTATTTTGTGTTTCCTGTTTTAATCACTGTTTTGCAACCTATTGCTGGGTTGGTTATTTGTGCTGGATGGTGTAATTTGGTTGTCCCGGTTAGTGATAGTTGTTGTGTTGTTAGGAGTAGTGGAGAAGGGCTCTATATCTTCTTCACTGTTTTGCAACCCTTTACTGGGTTGGTTATTTGTGCTGGAAAAAACTTTGTTCTGGTTAGCGCCTGTTGTTGTGTTGTTAGGAGTAGTGGGGAAGAACGCTGTTGTTTCTTTACTATTTTGTAAGATGTTACTGAAATGATTATTTGTGCTAGATGGTGTATTCAGGTTGTCTTGTTGATTATCACTTTTATCTGGATCTACCTCTTCTTCACTACCACTGTCACATTCGTCACTCAATGCATTGAAGGAATTGTGAGTAGAGACAGAAAATCTAGTTTGACAAAACCTGAGGGTTGTTGATAGAGGGGACATCATCGTTGTTAGGTGACAGCACTGAATTGAAAGGTAGAGATGTTTCTATTAGCAGTTTCAACCTAGAATCATCTCTTTTAAGTAGGACAATGTCTGAGTCTAGCAATCCCACCTTGTGTTGTAAGGTTTTCACCTCTTCAGCATCTGCTTCCAAATTTCTCACCTTATCTGCAAGACTTTCTGTCATTCGATGTAGGTCCCCTAGGTCGTGTGTTTTGTCAAACTCTGTGGATATTACAACCAAAGTTAGAGATTGAAAGAGTTTGTCAAGTTCTCCATTTGATTGAGGTATTCAGGACACTTGTGCTAAAAGTCATTATATTTGAAATTATTTCTTTTTTTACTTGCCTTTTAATGATGCGCTTACCACTGTGCTGTGGAAAGAGTTCCACTACCTCTGAAAGCAATAGTTGACTTGTTTTGTACAGAGT
>JAXCGZ010024115.1:12500-15125 GCA_037179515.1 Halocaridina rubra | reverse complement strand
ACCACAGCAGTTCCTTGCCAGTAAACAGCTTAAACTCTCGGTCTTGGACGGGGACCGATCTTTCGACCTCGTGAATGCGAAGCCAGCGCGTTACCACTGTACTAGCCAGCAGGTGGTTGACCCAAGTAGGGTGGGGAGGGGGAAATGTGGCAAACCTTTATCCCCATGGAACTAACAGTAGCAGTTGAGGTATGCGTGGATCGTGGTGAATGCGTGCGTCTTGACTCGGCCATCCCCCTCGCAAGAGGAATGAAGCCATGTATATATATATATATATATATATTATATATATATATATATATATATATATATATATATATATATATATATATATATATTATATATATATATGGTTCCGGTTTTACGTCACGGACTCCCTTATCAACCAAGGGCTAGGACGGTTGCCTTCTTGCGAAGGACTTGTTTTGGCAGAAGTAATCCTTACGCTGAGTGCATGCCTTTGCTAACTTCAGACCGTGACGGGGCGCGAACCCTCGACCTGACGCCTCAGAGTCGGAGACGCTACCGACTGAGCCACGGCGACTACATATATATATATATATATATATATATATATATATATATATATATATATATATTATATATATATATTTATATATATATATATATATAATATATATATTATATATATATATATATATATATATATATATATATATATATATATATATATATATATTTATATATATATATATAATATATATATATATATATATATATATATATATATATATATATATATATATATATATATATATATATATATATATATATATATATATATATATATATATATATATATATATATATATATATATATATATATATATATATATATATATATATATATATACTTGGTATCCCAAAAAAGAAGCTAACGTAACCTAACCTTTATGTCATTCTTTTGATTTTTCACTCTTCTGGGCAGCATTTTTGTCACTAACAGAACTTAATAACCACCAGAATCTTTACTAAAAATCAGCTGGGGACAAGATTTTTTTTTTCTTATCAAAGCTTGAGTCTGTAATAGAGAGAGAGAGAAGAGAGAGAGAGAGAGAGAGAGAGAGAGAGAGAGAGAGAGAGAGAGAGAGAGAGAGAGAGAGAGAGAGAGAGAGAGAAATATTACTGAAGGGAGATAAAATTTTAATACATTTCTTCATCCATACAGTATACAAGTATAAATACATAGTATTGTAGGAAATATAGATCAAATTTTGTCTGACTTCTGAGCAAGGGAATTACGAGGAATATCTTATTATTTTATATCAATTAGAAGAATGTAAGTAAGTGATAACGTAAACTCATCTTTCTTTATTGTGTTATATGCATACACACATACATACATACATACATACATACATACATACATACATACATACATACATACATACATACATACATACACACATACACATACATACATACATACATACATACATACATACATACATACATACATACATACATACATACATACATACATACATACATACATACATACATGCATACATACACACACAGATTAATATCATAGTAATGAAAGGAAAAGAAATCAACCAATCCTATGAGAACGGCAGAGAAGATTATAATAAAGATTCGATCATATGGAGTCTTTTGGACAAGATTTCCTTCCAGTGAAAGTAAAAGGTGAGAGGAGGAGGAGGAGGAGGAGGAGGAGGAGGAGGAGGAGAGGAGGAGGAGGAGGAGGAGGAGGAGGAGGAGGAGGAGGAGGAGGAGAGGAGGAGGAGGAGGAGGAGGAGGAGGAGGAGCTACAAAGGCTGAATACGGATGGAAAGAGGGATTTGGGAATGGAAAAAAATGATAAGAAAGGCGAAGAAAGAAGACAGAGAATATTTCATTTGTTAGTATTGGTGTGTGTGTATGTATGTATGTATATGTATGTATGTATGTATGTATGAATGTATGTATGTATATGTATGTATGTATGTATGTATGTATGTATGTATGTATGTATGTATGTATGTATGTATGTATGTATGTATGTATGTATGTATGTATGTATGTATGTATGTATGTATGTATGTATGCATGCATGTATGTATGTATGTATGTATGTATGTATGTATGTATGTATGTATGTATGTATGTATGCATGTATGTATGTATGTATATATATATATATATATATATATATATATATATATATATATATATATATATATATATATATTAAAATAACACACACATAGAGAGAAAGACTTAAAACATATCTATCATCTATGCAAATTCAAAACAGTACTTCACGTTTCATTTCCATCAATAAACTTGGCTGTAAATACCAAAAGGTAATCTCGGTTGAAGCTAATTACATAATTACCTCTCCCCATTTGCCATGGACGGAAGAGACCATAAACTGTGTACATCAACATAATGCACTTTTAAGAACACACTAACCGTCCATGTATTATTTTCTGAGGATGAATGGATTCGGTTTTACGTCACGAACTCCCTTTTCTGCTAAGGGCAAGGACGGTTGCCTTCTTACGAAGGACTTGTTTTGGCATATGTAATCGTTACCCTGAGTGTATGCCCTTACTGAGGATGATGGAAATTTAGAGTTACGTGTATGCTCGTATGAGTGAA
>JAXCGZ010024115.1:0-7500 GCA_037179515.1 Halocaridina rubra | reverse complement strand
AGGTGGGCGCGGAGATCGTGCAGCAAGCAGCAGCAGCAGCAACAGCAGCAGCAGTTCAGGGATTCTAGAGAATAACTTCTCACCCTCCTGCTATTACACCTCCTCCTTCTCCTCCTCCTTCTTTTCTTCCTACTCTTCTTCTCCTCTTCTTCCTCCTCGTCTTCGGGGTGATGAGACCGATAATAAGACGTTGAGAAGGTCTCACCGGAACTACCATCCAGCATCTCTTTTAAGAAAGAAATTCCGGTACAATGGAGGACTTGTTCCCTTTTCCTTTTCTTTTTAAGAAAGAAATTCCTGTACAATATAGGACTTGTTCCCTTTTCCTTTCCTTTTTAAGAAAGAAATTCTGGTACAGTGGAGGACTTTTTCCCTTTTCCTTTACTTTTTAAGAAAGAAATTCCGGTAAAAAGAAGGATTTGTTCCTTTTCCTTTTCTTTTTAAGAAAGAAATTCCGGTACAATGGAGGACTTGTTCCCTTTTCCTTTCCTATTTAATAGAGAAATTCCGGTACAATGGAGGACTTGTTCCTTTTTCCTTTTCTTTTTAAGAAAGAAATTCCGGTAAAAAGAAGGACTTGCTCCTTTTCCTTTTCTTTTTAAGAAATAAATTCCGGTACAATGGAGGACTTGTTCCCTTTTCCTTTTCTTTTTTATTTGTTCCTATTTGGTAAAATTTCACTAAAACTGAGCACCACCTAAGATACGATATCCTAACTTTAACTATATATATATAAATCTTTATGTACTAAAAGTAGTTTATTAACTATATTTAACATTATTATTCTATATTACTGTGTATTAATGCCACTGTCCTTTCATCCCATCTTCAGATATTACTGTTTCCTATTAAGTCTTTCTCTCTATCCCTTTGTAACAGAATCACATGAAAATTATCCCATTAATTCAATAAAAAATAGACTATAGTTTCAACACTTTAATATTCATCAGGCACTGAATTGTGTTCAACAAGAATTGTTCAGTGAGGATCCAAGCAGAGGGCAAACAAGGGTAGAGGGCATTATGGCTTCTGAACTCATGTGATGTATAGCAAATACCCCTAAAATCTGGGAATAAATGAAGAGGTTCTAAGGGGAGAGGAGGAAACACCGAACCACGATAAGAGTGAGCACGACAACAACCGACGCCCTACACAGCCACAGCGCCACTAAAGGGATTCTCTTTCGCTCTCCCCTCTTGCACTTGCTCTCCAGCGGACACTTCACACCCCCCCGGTTAGGCATGCGCTTTCATCTCTCTCTCTCTCTCTCTCTCTCTCTCTCTCTCTCTCTCTCTCTCTCTCTCTCTCTCTCTATCTATCTATCTATCTAGATATCTATCTTTCTATCTATCTACCTTCCTATCTATCTATCTATCTATCTATCTATTTATCAATCTATATATCTATCTATCTATCTATCTTTATCTCCTCTCTCTCTCTCTCTCTCTCTCTCTCTCTCTCTCTCTCTCTCTCTCTCTATATATATATATATATATATATATATATATATATATATATATATATATATATATATATATATATATATATCTATGTATCTACCTATCTATCTATCTCTCTATCTATCCATCTATCTTCCTTTATATCTATCTATCTATCTATCTATCTATCTAGCTAGCTAGCTATTTACCTCTCTCTCTCTATAAGGTTCTGAATCTCTCTAATCAATATTATTTTATTCGACTCTTCTTTTTATTTCTTATGATCAGGAAAGATAAGGGTTGAGCAATATCATCGCAAATATTATCCTAATTCATGAAGATTTTGCCCATTGATATTACTACTACTACTACTACTACTACTACTACTACTACGACTACTGCTACTACTACCACTACTACTACTACTAAAACTACTACTACAACTGTCATTATTATTATTATTATTATTATTATTATTATTATTATTATTATTATTATTATTATTATTATTATGTTTTTACTCGTTCCTCAGGAGTACTATCATGGCTTTCACTATATTAAAATATTTTAGAAGCAATTTTTGATCTTATTATCTAACATACTCCAGCCAGCACAAACACACAAACACAAAGCTCTAGAACTAGAGGTCATAGTTTGAAGCTTCGTAAGAAAACTTCTTTGCAGGATGTAAGGAAATACTTTTTCAGTGTAAGAGTAGTTGATAATTGGAATTCGCTAAGCGAGGAGGTAGTTAATGCTATCTCAATCCATAGTTTTAAGGACAGGTATGATAAGTATCACTAAGTATAAAATGGAACCGATCAGGAGACGGGAAGATACGAGCTTTGGGCTCTTTCCCGTAAACACAATTAGGTAATCACAATTAGGTAATCACAAACACACACACACCGATCAGGAGACGGGAAGATACGAGCTTTGGGCTCTTTCCCGTAAACAAAATTAGGTAATCACATGCACGCACGCCCTTTAATAAACCTAGATGATAACATTCGGAATATGGATAGAGAAATGAAAGAGAATTAAGCATTAACAGAGGTAATAAGAACTTTGAAGGAAGCAAAAGAAGGCACAAGGGCAAGTGAGAAAAGAGCTAGAAAAACGAATAAAGAAGCTGGAAGTAAAAGAGAGTGAACTAGAAGCAGAAATTTATAAACAAGAAGATAACAACAAACAGCTGAATAATAAAGTTAACAAATTAAATTTTATTTCACTGATCTCTTCTGAGAACGACGAGATTGCAGCTTGGAATGTCCAGATAAAGGAAATATCAAACAGTTTAGAAAAGAGTTTCTGGAGCTGAGTACGAAACATGATGCCATGAAAACTTCCTTTGCAGATTCAGTAAAGAAAAATGTGGCAGTAAAAGGAGCAGTGAGGGAGGTGGCACTGGAAAATGTACAAACAGTTGACTATAAAGAAACAGTAATAGAAAAAATGAGAAATGTTGTGATGGAAAGGGTTAATCCACTGATTAAATGGTACGTGATAAAGACAAGGAAGTGGCAATATCTAGCATAAGTGAATCCCAGGAATCAACATGGCAGGGGAAACTTGAACAGAATAAAGCATGTGTTTTGGACCTGATAATGAAGCTTTGAGTAGTATGTGGTCCTGAGAATATTGTAAACATTCACCAGATTGGTATATTTTCTAGGGAGGGAAAGGCATGACCAAAGAAAGCAACCTTTAAGAGAGGGGACACATGTAGAAAAATATTAATGAGAAAAAAAAAACTAAATGACCTTCAAGAATTCAGAACAGTGTTCATTAGACCATACAGAACACACAAAGAGATGGGAAGGATCAGAACTTGTTGCAAGAAGCTAGAAGGTTAAATGAGAAATAAAATGAAGAAAAGAAGAAAATTTTTTGTTCCAGAGCTATTCCAGCCAAAGAGGGAAATAAAGAAGATAATTATAGAAGCTCAGGGGATGCAACCTCATTAAGAGTGCTGTACACAAATGATGATAGAGTAGCTGGTAAGGCAACACAGTTAAAGGAAAGGATTCACAACAGTAAGACAGATATAGAACAAGTTACAGAGACTACGTTAAGTGAGAACATAAACAATGTCACAGTTTTTTCTAAGGGTTTCGGAATATTTAGGGTTGAAAGATCTGAGAGGACTGGTGGAGGGTTAGCATTGCTCATAAGTAAAGGCTTCAGGTTGAAGAAGTAAACTTTGCTATAGAAAGTTAGTTCAAGGTATTTCTTGTTGCTCACATAAATACTAGGTCAGAGAGCATTATAATAGCTGTTCTATATAACAAACCAAGGAGCCAACATAGGCTAGAAGTTTATAAGGAAAATCATATAGGTATTATCGAAGTCATAAATTCAGTTGTTAGCATTGCACGGGAGAGAAAATGTAGGATTTTGCTTATGGGAGATCTTAATCTTACAAATATAGATTGGATAAAACTTAACCCACAAAGTGAGGAGGACTCATATGGAGCAAGATTCCTAGATTGTGTACAAGGTAATTTCCTACATGAACATGTACTGAAATCATCGAGGGCCAGGGGTGGGGATGAGCCATCACTGCTTGATCTAGTATTCACAGATAATGTGTTGGATATTGAAAATTTTTTAGTATGAACCACCAACTGGAAAGAGTGACCACTATGCATTGTTGATGGAGTATATCATCAAAGATGTTCTGCCTAAAAGTAGAGGCACTGAGAAGGACACAAGGAGAAACTATAAAAATTAATGAGCATTTTGTAGTTATTGAAAAGAGAACCTTATTTAACAACAAATTTGTACTAGAAATAAACAATATCTTTTGTGAGAAATATAAGAAGATACTAACTCTTGCATATCTTCCACCAAAGCATGAATTATTCAAGCCAGAGAGAAATGCTTCAGTAATGAGTGTACTAGAGCTAAGGAGTGGAGGGACAAATCTTGGAAAAGGAATAGGAGGAGAACCAGCATAAATGCTGCGCAGACTTATAAAAGAGCAAGATATGATTCCCTAAGTAAGAGAAGAGAGGCAGACTGAGACTATAAAAGGGATATCACCAGGAAGGCTAAAGAAAATCCCAATCTTTTCCACAGCTTTATCAGAGGAATACTGAAGGTTAAAGAACATGTTTTAAAGGTAAAGATTGCGGATGAAAGCAACACTAAGATGGATGAAGAGATTTGCGAAGAACTGAAGAAGTTCCAATCAGTATTTACAAAAGAAAATACCCCACCCCCTCAGATTGTAAAGACAGGAGCTCATGAGCCGGTAATAGAGAACATCATCTTTTTAGCCACAAAGGTAATGCAAAATGCTGATGGATTTACATGCCCGTAAAGCTACATGTCCTGATAATATATCCCCTTATGTTCTTAAGAAATGCGCTAAATCAATATTGACGGCACTATGTATCATATTTGAAAAGTCGCTGGAATCAGGGGAGATTCCACCATGGTAGAAACAATCTAATGTGGAAAGGAGGTGTACAGCTCTAAACACTAGGCCTGTTTCCTTGACCAGCATAGTTTGCAAAGTTATGGAGAAACTACTAAGAAAACACATCTCCCTTCACTTGGAATCCTTAATGCTTTTGTCAGTGGGACAACATGACTTCAGAGAAGGTTGATAAACAGTAAAAAACTTATTAGAATTTTATTATGATGTAAGTCGAATATTACATGAAAGAGAGGGCTGGGCGGATTACATTTTCTTAGACTTCCAGAAGGCATGTCATACGGTTCCACATGCGAGACTTATTAAGAAGCTGCAAGTAAGGGCTAGAATAGGTGGAAATATCTTGGAAAGGATAAAAACTTACTTAGAAGGAAGGCAACAGAGTGCAAGAGTAAGACACTCAGTGTCTGAATGGAGAAGTTTTAGTAGTGAGGTTCCACAGTGCATTTCTTAAGTATGTAAGAGAATATATCATCAGGACCTGTAGCTGTATGCACGTCTAAATTCATCAAAGCTTTGCATACCTCTGTGGCCTAAAAGATGATATTCACTAATACCGGTCCATTAACTTCTAGCTCTGCAATCTGAGGGGGTGGGGTATTTTTTACTGTAAATACTGACAGAAACTCTTTGTTCACTTCTTTGCAGATCTCTTCATCCATCTCAGTGATGCTTTATGCCTGTCAGACTTATAAAAGAGCAAGAAATTATTACTTAAGTAAAGGAAGAGGGGCCGAGAGATTTTATAAGGAATATTACGGGAAAAACCAAGAAAATCCCAATCTTTTGCACTGTATTATTAGAGGAAAACTGAATGTCAAAGAACAGGTATTAAAGTTAAAGAGAGCGGATGGAACCATCGTTGAAACGGATGAAGAAATCTGCAAAGAATTGAACTGGGAGTTTCAGTCATTATTTACAGAATAAAATACCCCACCCCTGAGATTGTAGAAATAGGAGATCATTGGCTGGTATTAGAGAACATCACCTTTTCAGCCACAGAAGTATGCAAAGTGTTGATGGAGTTCGATGCCCATAAAGCTGCAGGTCTTGATGATATATCCCCCTAAGTACTTAAGAAATGCACTAAACCAATATCGGTAGCACTATGCATATTATTTGAAAACTCCCTGGAATCTAGGGAAATTCTAAAATGTTATAAACGAGTGAACATGGTACCTATCTTCCTAAAGGGAAGGAGGGATACATCTCTAAGCTATAGGTCTGTTTCCTTGACCAGCAGAGTATGCAAAATTATGGAAAAGCTACTAAGAAAACACATTTCTCTTCACTTGAAATTCTTCAACTTTTTGTCAGTGAGACAACATGTCCTAAAAGAAGTCAGATCTACAATAACAAATTAATTAAAAGTTTATGATAAAGTAGGCCGGACCTTACAGGAAAGTGAGGGTTGGACAGATTGACTATTGCTGGGTTTCTGAAGGCATTTGATACGGTCCCAGACTTATTAAAAAGCTGCAAGTAATGGAGAAAATAGTTGAAAATATTATGGAGATGGGTATAATCTTACTTAGAAGGAAGGGAACAGAGGGTTAGAGTATGACACTCAATGTCTGAATGGAGAAGGATTAGTAGTAGGATTCCACAGGGTTCAGCTTAGGCCACTTTTGTTCCTTGTATATGCAAACGACCTACCAGAGTCTGCAAATTCATCCTTGAATATGTTTCCAGATGATGCAAAGATTGTGAAGAAAGTAAGAAACGAAAACAATGGTAGAGAACTTTAGGAAGACCTAAATAGTCTACATGAGTGGCCATAAGGTTGGCTAATGAAACTCAGTGCTTCAAAATGTAAGGTAATTAGAATGGTTATTAGTGCAAGAAGGCCAAAGCTTGGTTACTCAATAGCAGGTGCAGAACTTGAAGAGACAGAAAATGAGAAAGATCTAGGAGTAAAGATACTGGCAGATTTGTCTATGGAAATGCATATAAAAAGCATAGTTAGGATGGCATAAGCTTTCTTAGCAAATCTAAAGGTAGCCTTCAGGCATATGGACAGGGAAATGTTCAGAAATGCTTATGTAACTTATGTGAGGCCAAAGCTTTAACATGCAGCCCCCTTTTGGAATCCACACTTGAAAAAACATATAACTAAGCTGGTACCAGAAAAAAGTAATCTCAGTTATGTGTAGCTGTTCAGTTAATTAGACTTACCATCACTCGAAGCAAGAAGAATGAGGGGGATACGGTGATATTTTTTTTTATTTCCTTCATGCTTTTGACAGAGTGGAAAGGGATCGATATATTGATATGGCTGGCTCTAGAACTAGAGGACATAATTTGAAGCTTCGTAAGAAAACTTCTTTTTAGGGTGTAAGGAAGAACGTTTTTAGTGTAAGATGAGTTAATGATCGGAATCCGCTAAGCGAGGAAGTAGTTAATACTAACAACTCAGTTCATGGTGTTAAGGACAAATATGATAATTATCACTGAGTATGAATATGGAACCGAGTAGCAGTTGTGGAGTTAAGAGCATAAGTCTCATTTCTGTAAGCACAATTATTTAATTACAATTAGGTAATTTTGTATATATATATATATATATATATATATATATATATATATATATATATATATATATATAGATATATATATATA
>JAXCGZ010024114.1:0-15156 GCA_037179515.1 Halocaridina rubra | reverse complement strand
TACACCACAGAAGATCAGGAGATGGGGCCTCATTAAGATTGTTATACACAAATGCTGATGGATTAGCTGGTAAGGCAGTAGAATTAAAAGATAGGATTCACAACAGTTAGGCAGATATAGTAGCAATTACAGAGACTAAGTTGAGTGAGGACATAAACAGTGTCACAGATTTTCCTAAGGGCTTCAGAATACTAAGGGTTGAAAGATCTGAGAGGACTGGTGGAGGGATAGCACTGCTCATAAGTGAGAGGATTCAAGTTGAAGAAATAAACTTGGCAATAGAAAGTGAGTTCAGGGAATTTCTTGTTGCTCGCATAAATACTGGGTCAGAGAGCATTATAATAACTGTTGTATACAACCCACCAAGGAACCAAATAGGCTTGAAATTTATGAGGAAAGTCATATAGGTACTATTGAAGTCATAAACTCAGTTGTTAACATGGCACGGTAAAAAAAATGTAGGATTTTGATTATGGGAGACTTTAATCATAAAGAGATAGATTGGATAAATCTTGACCCACACAGTGGTGAGGACTCATTCGGGGCAAGATTCCTAGATTGCGTACAAGGGAATTTCCTACACCAACATGTAATGGAACCAACAAGGGCCAGGGGTGGGGATGAGCCATCACTACTTGATCTAGTTTTCACAGATAATGTGTTGGATATTGAAAATATTGAGTATGAACCACCAATTGGAAAGAGTGACCACTGTGTATTGTTGATGGAGTATATCATTGAAGATATTCTTCCTGAGAGAAGAGGCACTGAGGACATGAGGAGGAACTATCCGAAAGGAGATTACATCAAAATGAATGAGCTTTTTGCAGTTATTGACTGGAGAACCTTATTTTACAACAAATCTGTACAAGAAATGTATGACATCTTTTGTGGGAAATATGGGAAGATAGTAGATTGCTGCATACCTGTCACCAAAGTAGGTGTAATTCATGCCAGAGAGAAATGGTTCGATAATGGGTGTAAAAGAGCTAAGGAGTGGAGAGACAAATGCTGGAAAAGGTATAGGAGGAGAAAAATCATAAATGCCTGGCAAACCTACAAAAGAGCAAGAAATGACTACCTAAGTAAAAGGAGAGAGGCAGAGAGAGATTATGAGAGGGACATCACCAGGAAGGCTAAAGAAAATCCCAAGCTTTTCCACAGCTTTATCAGAGGAAAACTGAAGGTAAAAGAACAGGTTTTAAGGCTAAAGAGAGCGGATGGAAGCATCACTGAGACGGATGAAGAGATCTGCAAAGAATTGAACAAGGAGTTTCAGTCAGTATTTACAGTAGAAAATACCCCACCCCCTCAGATTGCAGTGATAGAAGCTCAAGGGCCGGTATTAGAGAACATCAACCTTACAGCCACAGAGGTATGCAAAGCGCTGATGGATTTAGATATGCATAAAGCTACAGGTCCTGATGACATATCCCCTCATGTGCTTAAAAAATGCGCAAACACAATATCAGTGGCACTAAGTATCATATTTAAGGAGTCACTGGAGTCGGGGGAGATTCCAAGATGCTGGAAACAAGCAAATGTGATACCTATCTTCAAAAAGGGAAGGAGGGATACGGCTCTGAACTATAGGCCAGTTTCCTTGACCAGCATAGTTTGCAAAGTTATGGAGAAACTACTAAGGAAACATATCTCTCTTCACTTGGAATCCTTCAACTTTTTGTCAGTGAGGCAACATGGCTTCAGAGAAGGTAGATCAACAGTAACAAACTTATTAGAATTTTATGATGAGGTAAGCCAAATCTTACAGGAAAGAGAGGGCTGGGCAGATTGCATATTCCTAGACTTCCAGAAAAGCATTTGACACTGTTCCACATGGGAGACTTATTAGGAAGCTGCACTCAATGGCTAGAATAGGTGGAAATGTTTTGGAATGGATAAAAACTTACTTAGAAGGAAGGGAACAGAGGGTTAGAGTAAGACACTCAGTGTCTGAATGGAGAAGAGTTAGTAGTGGAGTTCCACAGGGTTCAGTTTTAGGGCCACTTTTGTTCCTTGTATATGTAAATGACCTACCAGAGTCTGTAAATTCATTCATGAATATGTTTGCAGATGATGCAAAGATTGTGAAGAAAGTAAAAAACGAGAACAATATTAGAGAACTTCAGGAGGATCTAAATAATCTGCATGAGTGGTCAGAAAAGTGGCTAATGATATTCAATACTTCAAAATGTAAGGTAATGAGAATGGGTACAAGTGCAAGAAGGCCCAAGCTTGACTACTCGGTGGCTGGAGTACAACTTCAAGAGACAGAAAATGAGAGAGACCTAGGAGTAAACATACTGGCAGATTTGTCTCCAGAAATACATATAAATGGCATAGTAAGGGCAGCATATGCATTCTTATCAAATGTAAGGGTAGCCTTCAGGCACTACACCACAGAAGGTTAAATGGAATCCAACCTTATAGCTTACATCTGCTATTCTTAGGAATGAACGCATTCTATCTGAATGCCACTATGTTCATATTACAGATTCCCCAACCTCACTCATGGCTTCATTTTAGCATTTAATTCCATTCCCAATCTCATTCGGAAGATGAAATAAGCACTTTACATATGTGGAAACATGAATCATTTTTTACCCCGACCGGGACTCGAACCTAGGACTTATGATTACTAAGTCAAGGCGCTACCACTACACCACAGAAGGTTAAAAGGGATCCAACCTTATAGCTTATATCTGCTATACTTAGGAATGAAAGCATTCTATCTGAATGCCACTGTGTTCATATTACAGATTCCCCAACCTCACTCGTGGCTTCATTTTAGCATTTAATTCAATTCCCAATCTCATTCGGGCCATGAAATAACCAAATAAGCACATTACATATGTGAAAACATGAATCATTTTTTACCCCGACCGGGACTCGAACCTAGGACTTATGATTGCTAAGTCAAGGAACTACCGCTACACCACAGAAGGTTAAAAGGAATCCAACCTTATAGCTTATATCTGCTATACTTAGGAATGAACGCATTCTATCTGAATACCACTATGTTCATATTACAGATTCCCCAACCTCACTCGTGGCTTCATTTTAGCATTTAATTCAATTCCCAATCTCATTCGGGCCATGAAATAACCAAATAAGCACATTACATATGTGAAAACATTAATAATTTTTTACCCCGACCGGGACTCGAACCTAGGACTTATGATTAATAAGTCAAGACGCTACCACTACACCACAGAAGGTTAAAAGGAATCCAACCTTATAGCTTATATCTGCTATATATAGGAATGAACGCATTCTATCTGAATGCCACTATGTTCATATTACAGATTCCCCAACCTCACTCGTGGCTTCATTTTAGCATTTAATTCAATTCCCAATCTCATTCGAGCCATGAAATAACCAAATAAGCACATTACATATGTGAAAACATTAATTATTTTTTACCCCGACCAGGACTCGAGCCTAGGACTTATGATTACTAGGTCAAGGTGCTACCACTACACCACAGAAGGTTAAAAGAAATCCAACCTCATAGCTTATATCTGCTATACTTAGGAATGAATGCATTCTATCTGAATGCCACTATGTTCATATTACAGATTCCCCAACCTCATTCGTGGCTTCATTTTAGCATTTAATTTAATTCCCAATCTCATTCGGGCCATGAAATAACCAAATAAGCACATTACATATGTGAACACATGATTCATTTTTTTACCCCGACCGGGACCCGAACCTAGGACTTATGATTAATAAGTCAAGGCGCTACCACTACACCACAGAAGGTTAAAAGGAATCCAACCTTATAGCTTACATCTGCTATACTTAGGAATGAACGCATTCTATCTGAATGCCACTATGTTCATATTACAGATTCCCCAACCTCACTCATGGCTTCATTTTAGCATTTAATTCCATTCCCAATCTCATTCGGAAGATGAAATAACCAAATAAGCACTTTACATATGTGGAAACATGAATCATTTTTTACCCCGACCGGGACTCGAACCTACGACTTATGATTACTAAGTCAAGGCGCTACCACTACACCACAGAAGGTTAAAAGGGATCCAACCTTATAGCTTATATCTGCTATACATAGGAATGAACGCATTCTATCTGAATGCCACTATGTTCATATTACAGATTCCCCAACCTCACTCGTGGCTTCATTTTAGCATTTAATTCAATTCCCAATCTCATTCGGGCCATGAAATAACCAATTAAGCACATTACATATGTGAAAACATGAATAATTTTTTACCCCGACCGGGACTCGAACCTAGAACTTATGATTATTAAGTCAAGGCGCTACCACTACACCACAGAAGGTTAAAAGGAATCCAGCCTTATAGCTTATATCTGCTATACTTAGGAATGAACGCATTCTAACTGAATGCCACTATGTTCATATTACAGATTCCCCAACCTCACTCGTGGCTTCATTTTAGCATTTAATTCAATTCCCAATCTCATTCGGGCCATGAAATAACCAAATAAGCACATTACATATGTGAAAACATTAATAATTTTTTACCCCGACCGGGACTCGAACCTATGACTTATGATTAATAAGTCAAGATGCTACCACTACACCACAGAAGGTTAAAAGGAATCCAACCTTATAGCTTATATCTGCTATACATAGGAATGAACGCATTCTATCTGAATGCCACTATGTTCATATTACAGATTCCCCAACCTCACTCGTGGCTTCATTTTAGCATTTAATCCAATTCTCAGTCTCATTCGAGCCATGAAATAACCAAATATGCACATTACATATGTGAAAACATTAATCATTTTTTACCCCGACCAGGACTCGAGCCTAGGACTTATGATTACTAAGTCAAGGTGCTACCACTACACCGAAGAAGGTTAAAAGAAATCCAACCTTATAGCTTATATCTGCTATACTTAGGAATGAACGCATTCTATCTGAATGCCACTATGTTCATATTACAGATTCCCCAACCTCACTCATGGCTTCATTTTAGCATTTAATTCAATTCCCAATCTCATTCGAACCATGAAATAACCAAATAAGCACTTTACATATGTGGAAACATAACCTTCTGTCCACTGTGTTCATATTACAGATTCCCCAACCTCACTCTTGGCTTCATTTTAGCATTTAATTCAATTCCCAATCTCATTCGGACAATGAAATAACCAAATAAGCACATTACATATGTGAAAACATTAATCATTTTTTACCCCGACCAGGACTCGAACCTAGGACTTATGATTAATAAGTCAAGACACTACCACTACACCACAGAAGGTTAAAAGGCATCCAACCTTATAGCTTATATCTGCTATACTTAGGAATGAACGCATTTTATCTGAATGCCACTATGTTCATATTACAGATTCCCCAACCTCACTCGTGGCTTCATTTTAGCATTTAATTCAATTCCCAATCTCATTCGGGCTATGAAATAACCAAATAAACACATTACATATGTGAAAACATGAATCAATTTTTTACCCCGACCGGGACTCGAACCTAGGACTTATGATTACTAAGTCAAGGCGCTACCACTACACCACAGAAGGTTAAAAGGAATCCATCCTTATAGCTTATATCTGATATACATAGAAATGAACACATTCTATCTGAATGCCACTATGTTCATATTACAGATTCCCCAACATCATTCGTTGCTTCATTTTAGCATTTAATTCAATTCCCAATCTCATTCGGGCCATGAAATAACCAAATAAGCACATTACATATGTGAAAACATGATTCATTTTATTACCCCGACCGGCACTCAAACCTAGGACTTATGATTACTAAGTCAATGCGCTACCACTACACCACAGAAGGTTAAAAGGAATCCAACCTTATAGCTTATATCTGCTATACTTAGGAATGAACGCATTCTATGTGAATGCCACTATGTTCATATTACAGATTCCCCAACCTCACTCATGGCTTCATTTTAGCATTTAATTCAATTCCCAATCTCATTCGGACCATGAAATAACCAAATAAGCACATTACATATGTGGAAACATGAATCATATTTTACCCCTACCGTTACTCGAACCTAGGACCTATGATTACTAAGTCAAGGCACTACCACTACACCACAGAAGGTTAAAAGGAATCCAACCATATAGCTTATATCTGCTATACTTAGGAATGAACGCATTCTATCTGAATGCTACTATGTTCATATTACAGATTCCCCAACCTCACTCGTGGCTTCATTTTAGTATTTAATTCAATTCCCAATCTCATTCGGGCCATGAAATAACCAAATAAGCACATTACATATGTGAAAACATGAATCATTTTTTACCCAGACCAGGACTCGAACCTAGGACTTATGATTACTAAGTCAAGGTGCTACCACTACACCATAGAAGGTTAAAAGAAATCCAACCTTATAGCTTATATCTGCTATACTTAGGAATGAACACATTCTATCTGAATACCACTATGTTCATATTACAGATTCCCCAACCTCATTCGTGGCTTCATTTTAGCATTTAATTCAATTCCCAATCTCATTCGGGCCATGAAATAACCAAATAAGCACATTACATATGTGAAAACATGAATAATTTTTTACCCCTACCGGGACTCGAACCTAGGACTTATGATTACTAAGTCAAGGCGCTACCACTACACCACAGAAGGTTAAAAGGAATCCAACCTTATAGCTTATATCTGCTATACTTAAGAATGAATGCATTCTATCTGAATGCCACTGTGTTCATATTACAAATTCCCCAACCTCACTCGTGGCTTCATTTTAGGATTTAATTCAATTCCCAATCTCATTCGGGCCATGAAATAACCAAATAGGCACATTACATATGTGAAAACATGAAGCATTTTTTACCCTGACCGGAACTCGAACCTAGGACTTATGATTACTAAGTCAAGGCACTACCACTACACCACAGAAGGTTAAAAGGAATCCAACCATATAGCTTATATCTGCTATACTTAGGAATGAACGCATTCTATCTGAATGCCACTATGTTCATATTACAGATTCCCCAACCTCACTCGTGGCTTCATTTTAGCATTTAATTCAAATCCCAATCTCATTCGGGCAATGAAATAACCAAATAAGCACATTACATATGTGAAAACATGAATCATATTTTACCCCGACCGGGACTCGAACCTAGGACTTATGATCACTAAGTCAAGGCGCTACCACTACACAACAGAAGGTTAAAAGGGATCCAACCTTATAGCCTATATCTGCTATACTTAGGAATGAATGCATTCTATCTGAATGCCACTGTGTTCATATTACAGATTCCCAAACCTCACTCGTGGCTTCATTTTAGCATTTAATTCAATTCCCAATCTCATTCGCGCCATGAAATAACCAAATAAGCACATTAAATATGTGAAAACATGAATCATTTTTTACCCTGACCGGGACTCGAACCTAGGACTTATGATTACTAAGTCAAGGCACTACTACTACACCACAGAAGGTTAAAAGGAATCCAACCTTATAGCTTATATCTGCTATACTTAGGAATGAACGCATTCTATCTGAATGCCACTATGTTCATATTACAGATTCCCAACGTCACTCGTGGCTTCATTTTAGCATTTAATTCATTTCCCAATCTCATTCGGGCCATGAAATAACAAAATAAGCACATTACATATGTGAAAACATGAATCATTTTTTACCCCGACCGGGACTCGAACCTAGGACTTATGATTACTAAGTCAAGGCGCTACCACAACACCATAGAAGGTTAAAAGGAATCCAACCTTATAGCTTATATCTGCTATACTTAGGAATGAACGCATTCTATCTGAATGCCACTATGTTCATATTACAGATTCCCCAACCTCACTCGTGGCTTCATTTTAGCATTTAATTCAATTCCCAATCTTATTCGGGCCATGAAATAACCAAATAAGCACATTACATATGTGAAAATATGAATCATATTTTACCCCTACCGGGACTCGACCTAGGACTTATGATTACTAAATCAAGGCGCTACCACTACACAACAGAAGGTTAAAAGGAAATCAGCCTTAAAGCTTATATCTGCTATACTTAGGAATGAACGCATTCTATCTGAATGCCACTATGTTCATATTACAGATTCCCCAACCTCACTCATGGCTTCATTTTAGCATTTAATTCAATTCCCAATCTCATTTGGGCTATGAAATAACCAAATAAGCACATTACATATGTGAAAACATTAATCATTTTTTACCCCGACCGGGACTCGAACCTAGGACTTATTATTAATATGTCAAGGCGCTACCACTACACCACAGAAGGTTAAAAGGAATCTAACCTTATAGCTTATATCTGCTATACTTAGGAATGAACGCATTCTATCTGAATGCCACTATGTTCATATTACAGATTCCCCAATCTCACTCGTGGTTTCATTTTAGCATCTAATTCAATTCCCAATCTCATTCGGGCCATGAAATAACCAAATAAGCACATTACATATGTGAAAACATGAATCATTTTTTACCCCGACCGGGACTCGAACCTAGGACTTATGATTAATAAGTCAAGGCGCTACCACTACACCACAGAAGGTTAAAAGGAATCCAACCTTATAGCTTATATCTGCTATACATAGGAATGAACACATTCTATCTGAATATCAATATGTTCATATTACAGATTCCCCAACCTCACTCGTGGCTTCATTTTAGCATTTAATTCAATTCTCAATCTCATTCGGGACATGAAATAACCAAATAAGCACATTACATATGTGAAAATATGAATCATATTTTACCCCGACCGGGAGTCGAGCCTAGGACTTATGATTACTAAGTCAAGGTGCTACCACTGCACCACAGAAGATTAAAAGAAATCCAACCTTATAGCTTATATCTGCTATACTTAGGAATGAACGCATTCTATCTGAATGCCACTATGTTCATATTACAGATTCTCCAACCTCATTCGTGGCTTCATTTTAGCATTTAATTCAATTCCCAATCTCATTCGGGACATGAAATAACCAAATAAGCACATTACATATGTGAAAACATGATTCATTTTTTTACCCCGACCAGGACTCGAACCTAGGACTTATGATTACTAAGTCAAGGCGCTACCACTACACCACAGAAGGTTAAAAGGAATCCAACCTTATAGCTTACATATGCTATACTTAGGAATGAACGCATTCTATGTGAATGCCACTATGTTCATATTACAGATTCCCCAACCTCACTCATGGCTTCATTTTAGCATTTAATTCAATTCCCAATCTCATTCAGACCATGAAATAACCAAATAAGCACATTACATATGTGGAAACATGAATCATTTTTTACCCTGACCAGGACTCGAACCTAGGACTTATGATTACTAAGTCAATGCGCTACCACTCCACCACAGAAGGTTAAAAGGAATCCAACCTTATAGCTTATATCTGCTATACTTAGGAATGAACGCATTCTATCTGAATGCCACTATGTTCATATTACAGATTCCCCAACCTCACTCGTGGCTTCATTTTAGCATTTAATTCAATTCCCAATCTCATTCGGGCCATGAAATAACCAAATAAGCACATTACATATGTGAAAACATGAATCATTTTTTACCCTGACCGGGACTCGAACCTAGGACTTATGATTACTAAGTCAAGGTGCTACCACTACACCACAGAAGGTTAAAAGAAATCCAACCTTATAGCTTATATCTGCTATACTTAGGAATGGACGCATTCTATCTGAATGCCACTATGTTCATATTACAGATTCCCCAACCTCATTCGTGGCTTCATTTTAGCATTTAATTCAATTCCCAATCTCATTCGGGCCATGAAATAACCAAATAAGCACATTACATATGTGAAAACATGAATAATTTTTTTACCCCGACCTGGACTCGAACCTAGGACTTATGATTACTAAGTCAAGGCGCTACAACTACACCACAGAAGGTAAAAAGGAATCCAACCTTATAGCTTATATCTGCTATACTTAGGAATGAACGCATTCTATCTGAATGCCACTATGTTCATATTACAGATTCCCCAACCACACTCATGGCTTAATTTTAGCATTTAATTCAATTCCCAATCTCATTCGGACAATGAAATAACCAAATAAGCACATTACATATGCGGAAACATGAATCATTTTTTACCCCGACCGGGACTCGAACCTAGGACTTATGATTACTAAGTCAAGGCGCTACCACTACACCACAGAAGGTTAAAAGGAATCCAACCTTATAGCTTATATCTGCTATACTTAGGAAAGAACGCATTCTATCTGAATGCCACTGTGTTCATATTACAGATTCCCCAACCTCACTCGTGGCTTCATTTTAGCATTTAATTCAATTCCCAATCTCATTCGGGCCATAAAATAACCAAATAAGCACATTACATATGTGAAAACATGAATCATTTTTTACCCTGACCGGGACTCGAACCTAGGACTCATGATTACAAAGCCAAGGCACTACCACTTCACCACAGAAGGTTAAAAGGAATCCAACCTTATAGCTTATATCTGCTATACTTAGGAATGAACGCATTCTATCTGAATGCCACTATGTTCATATTACAGATTCCCCAACCTCACTTGTGGCTTCATTTTAGCATTTAATTCAATTCCCAATCTCATTCGGGCCATGAAATAACCAAATAAGCACATTACATATGTGAAAACATGAATCATATTTTACCCCTTCCCGGACTCGAACCTAGGACCTATGATTACTAAGTCAAGGCGCTACCACTACACCACAGAAGGTTAAAAGGAATCCAACCTTATAGCTTATATCTGCTATACTTAGGAATGAACGCATTCTATCTGAATGCCACTATGTTCATATTACAGATTCCCAAACATCACTCGTGGCTTCATTTTAGCATTTAATTCAATTCCCAATCTCATTCGGGCCATGAAATAACCAAATAAGCACATTATATATGTGAAAACATGAATCATTTTTTACCCCGACCGGGACTCGAGCCTAGGACTCATGATTACTAAGTCAAGGCACTACCACTACACCATAGAAGGTTAAAAAGAATAAAACCTTATAGCTTATATCTGCTATACTTAGGAATGAACGCTTTCTATCTGAATGCCACTATGTTCATATTACAGATTCCCCAACCTCACTCGTGGCTTCATTTTAGCATTTAATTCAATTCCCAATATCATTCGTGCCATGAAATAACCAAATAAGCACATTACATATGTGAAAACATGAATCATTTTTTACCCCGACCGGGACTCGAACCTACGACCTATGATTACTAAGTCAAGGCGCTACCACTACACCACAGAAGGTTAAAAGGAATCCAACCTTATAGCTTATATCTGCTATACTTAGGAATGAACGCATTCTATCTGAATGCCACTGTGTTCATATTACAGATTCCCAAACCTCACTCGTGGCTTCATTTTTGCATTTAATTCAAATCCCAATCTCATTCGGGCCATGAAATAACCAAATAAGCACATTACATATGTGAAAACATGAATCATTTTTTACCCCGACCGGGACTCGAGCCTAGGACTTATGATTACTAAGTCAAGGCGCTACCACTACACCATAGAAGGTTAAAAAGAATCCAACCATATAGCTTATATCTGCTATACTTAGCAATGAACGCATTCTATCTGAATGAAACTGTGTTCATATTACAGATTCCCCAACCTCACTCGTGGCTTCATTTAAGTATTTAATTCAATTCCCAATCTCATTCGGGCCATGAAATAACCAAATAAGCACATTACATTTGTGAAAACATTAATCATTTTTTACCCCGACTGGGACTCGAACCTAGGACTTATGATTACTAAGTCAAGGCGCTACCACTACATTACAGAAGGTTAAAAGGAATCCAACCTTATAGCTTATATCTGCTATACATAGGAATGAACGCATTTTATCTGAATGCCACTATGTTCATATTACAGATTCCCCAACCTCACTCGTGGCTTCATTTTAGCATTTAATTCAATTCCCAATCTCATTCGGGCTATGAAATAACCAAATAAGCACATTACATATGTGAAAACATGAATCAATTTTTTACCCCGACCGGGACTCGAACCTAGGACTTATGATTACTAAGTCAAGGCGCTACCACTACACAACAGAAGGTTAAAAGGAATCCAACCTTATAGCTTATATCTGATATACATAGGAATGAACACATTCTATCTGAATGCCACTATGTTCATATTACAGATTCCCCAACATCATTCGTTGCTTCATTTTAGCATTTAATTCAATTCCCAATCTCATTCGGGCCATGAAATATCCAAATAAGCACATTACATATGTGAAAACATGATTCATTTTATTACCCCGACCGGCACTCAAACCTAGGACTTATGATTACTAAGTCAATGCGCTACCACTACACCACAGAAGGTTAAAAGGAATCCAACCTTATAGCTTACATATGCTATACTTAGGAATGAACGCATTCTATGTGAATGCCACTATGTTCATATTACAGATTCCCCAACCTCACTCATGGCTTCATTTTAGCATTTAATTCAATTCCCAATCTCATTCGGACCATGAAATAACCAAATAAGCACATTACATATGTGGAAACATGAATCATATTTTACCCCTACCGGGACTCGAACCTAGGACCTATGATTACTAAGTCAAGGTGCTACCACTACACCATAGAAGGTTAAAAGAAATCCAACCTTATAGCTTATATCTGCTATACTTAGGAATGAACACATTCTATCTGAATACCACTATGTTCATATTACAGATTCCCCAACTTCACTCGTGGCTTCATTTTAGCATTTAATTCAATTCCCAATCTTATTCGGGCCATGAAATAACCAAATAAGCACATTACATATGTGAAAACGTGATTCATTTTTTTACCCCGACCGGGACTCGAATCTAGGACTTATGATTACTAAGTCAATGCGCTACCACTACACCACAGAAGGTTAAAAGGAATCCAACCTTATAGCTTATATCTGCTATACTTAGGAATGAACGCATTCTATCTGAATGCCACTATGTTCATATTACAGATTCCCCAACCTCACTCGTGGCTTCATTTTAGCATTTAATTCAATTCCCAATCTCATTCGGGCCATGAAATAACCAAATAAGCACATTACATATGTGAAAACATGAATCATTTTTTACCCCGACTGGAACTCGAACCTAGGACTTATGATTACTAAGTCAAGGCGCTACCACTTCACAACAGAAGGCTAAAAGGAATCCAACCTTATTGCTTATATCTGCTATACATAGGATTGAATGCATTCTATCTGAATGCCACTATGTTCATATTACAGATTTCCCAACCTCACTCATGGCTTCATTTTAGCATTTAATTCAATTCCCAATCTCATTCGGGCCATGAAATAACCAAATAACCACATTACATATGTAAAAACATGAGCCCAGCCTCTGGGTTGCTAGAAATAGCAGCCCAGTGCCGGTCCCAAGCCCGGAAATATGGGGAGGGTTGGCGTCAGGAAGGGCATCCGGCTGTAAAGCCCTTTTCCCAAAACCCATGGATAGCAGTCGAGAGAATACCGAAGATGGCCAGGGCGCACCCCGCACACGGGATGCACAGAGGAGCCCGACCTCTGTTGAAACTGGACGAGGGTTAGACGACTAGTGAAGAGATGCGACCCCATATGAAAATGTGAACGCAAATAGAGGAAGAAGAAGAAGATATGTGAAAACATGATTCATTTTTTACTCCGAAAAGGACTCGAGCCTAGGACTTATGATTACTAAGTCAAGGTGCTACCACTACACCACAGAATGCTAAAAGAAATCCAACCTTATAGCTTATATCTCCTATACTTAGGAATGAACGCATTCTATCTGAATGCCACTATGTTCATAATACAGATTCCCCAACCTCATTCGTGGCTTCATTTTAGCATTTAATTCAATTCCCAATCTCATTCGGGCCATGAAATAACCAAATAAGCACATTACATATGTGAAAACATGATTCATTTTTTTACCCCGACCAGGACTCAAACCTAGGACTTATGATTACTAAGTCAAGGCACTACCACTACACCACAGAAGGTTAAAAGGAATCCAACCTTATAGCTTATATCTGCTATACTTAGGAATGAACGCATTCTATCTGAATGCCACTATGTTCATATTACAGATTCCCCAACCTCATTCATGGCTTCATTTTAGCATTTAATTCAATTCCCAATCTCATTTGGACAATGAAATAACCAAATAAGCACAGTACATATGAGGAAACATGAATCATTTTTTACCCCGACCGGGACTCGAACCTAGGACTTATGATTACTAGGTCAAGGCGCTACCACTAAACCATAGAAGGTTAAAAGGAATACAACCTTATAGCTTATATCTGCTATACTTAGGAATGAACGCATTATATCTGAATGCCATTATGTTCATATTACAGATTTCCCAACCTCACTCGTGGCTTCATTTTAGCATTTAATTCAATTCCCAATCTCATTCGGGCCATGAAATAACCAAATAAGCACATTACATATGTGAAAACATGATTCATTTTTTACCCCTACCGGGACTCGAACCTAGGACTTATGATTACTAAGTCAAGGCGCTACCACTACACCACAGAAGGTTAAAAGGAATCCAACCTTATAGCTTATATCTGCTATACTTAAGAATGAATGCATTCTATCTGAATGCCACTGTGTTCATATTACAAATTCCCCAACCTCACTCGTGGCTTCATTTTAGGATTTAATTCAATTCCCAATCTCATTCGGGCCATGAAATAACCAAATAGGCACATTACATATGTGAAAACATGAAGCATTTTTTACCCTGACCGGGACTCGAACCTAGGACTTATGATTACTAAGTCAAGGCACTACCACTACACCACAGAAGGTTAAAAGGAATCCAACCATATAGCTTATATCTGCTATACTTAGGAATGAACGCATTCTATCTGAATGCCACTATGTTCATATTACAGATTCCCCAACCTCACTCGTGGCTTCATTTTAGCATTTAATTCAATTCCCAATCTCATTCGGGCAATGAAATAACCAAATAAGCACATTACATATGTGAAAACATGAATGATATTTTACCCCGACCGGGACTCGAACCTAGGACTTATGATCACTAAGTCAAGGCGCTACCACTACACAACAGAAGGTTAAAAGGGATCCAACCTTATAGCCTATATCCGCTA